>PVKM010013636.1:0-29988 GCA_004027735.1 Carollia perspicillata
GTACTGGAGTCCTCACCTACTGAAATAAAGGTGAGATCAGATGTCTGAGAAATAGCCAGTGGTAGGAGTAGAGGGGAGGTTTAGAGGAATTGTGGACAGGACAGGAATTGGTATAGGGAGTAGGACTTTATAAGGGAGACTTCCAGAAAGTTTTAATGTGTATTTTCTCTCACTTACCTTTTTAAGAGATTTTAGTAAATACTTATATTACTCAGCAGAATTTCTGGAATTGGTTTTGTGTTATTGTTTTTTAACTATAAAACCTGGCTGGCTTGGGGTTTATGGCAAGGATGTGAAGGTCATTTTGTTGAGGTAATTCTGAACAATTTACTAAGAATATTCTTTTGAATATCCTTTGAATATTCTTAGTAAATAGTGAGGGCTGGTTCCTACCCAGTCATAGGTCTGCACTGGCTTCTCTTGATTTTCAAAAAAGTTATAAGTTCTCTTGAAGGCAGGACATTCCTATCTCCCTGTGGCCTGCCCCACCTACCTTTCCATGGTTCTCACAGGGGTTTGGCTTGCTCCTTGCAGACACCGTTGGCCTTGCCTCTGTTAATGTGCCATCCCCTGGAATGTACTTCTCTCATTTTTGCCTGTCAGAATTCTATGTATCTTCATAGGCCCTCTTCCTTTGTGATGTCTTTGCAGTTATTTTCATGTTCAAAAATACCTAAATCCAAAATCCACACCCTGGCTGGTGTGGCCCAGTGGATTCCAATGGACCAAAGAGTCGCTGGTTTGATTCCCAGTCAGGACACATGCATGGGTTGTGGGCCAGGTCCCCAGTACAGGATGAATGAGAGGTAACCACACATTGATGTTTTTCTCCTTCCCTTCCTCTATGTCTAAAAATCAATCAATCAATCAATCAGTCTTTTTTAAAAAAGCAAAATTCACTTTGCAAATATCCCTACAATTCTGATAAAACTTAAAAAATATATACAATGACAACTGCTGGGACTCTCATAACAGTAGAATTTTATGTGTACAACCCAAATACCTTCTATTGTAAGTCTGTTATTATTACAACTGACCGCTTAGCCAGTCCTACATAGTGAGTAAGAATTTCATAGATGTGAATAATAAAAATATTTTTTCTCTATTTCACATATCACTAGAAGGGGCTATAGATGGGTACTTTTAAATATTTTATTTGCAGAGTTACTTGAAGCTATTTTTGTTACTGAAAACTGTTAGGAGGAGGTCAAAATGTAAAGAGTAAGTATGATATTTTGCTAAATATATTAGGCAAATGCTATCTCCAGAAGGATACTTATTATGCCAGAGCTAACTTACATGAATGAATTTCTACCTATTCAAAGTGTTTCGGACTAGCAATTGTTACCTATTTCCAGGAGCATATTCATCTAGCTGCTACGTAGGGAAATCCTGTGTAGAAAGTGCACAGAATCATACACAATCACTTCTTTTCCCCTAGAATGACAGTCATAGGAGACTACTTTTTAATCATGGGTTGGCTAGGAAAATGATGATTTAAATAATTCTTTTTTAATGTTAGTTTATTCTCTGTAGTATTTATGGCTTTCTATGGCTATCTGTGGCTTTCACTTTTATTGTTGGAAATGAGCTCTAGAGCATTTGAGGATAAATTTCTGATCTTTGTTGCTGTGTAGGATGACACAAAAATGTGGCCAGGTGACAAGTCCAGATGTTTTACTCCTGCTATTGTATAGCACATCACAGAAGAGGGCAGTAGCATATTTTGGAAGTTAGGCATTTGTATAACATTTGTATACTAATGTGATACCTGTCAACAAACTGCCAAGAAATAGTAGCTAAAATATATCATGTTTAGAACGTGTAGTCATTTACATTAATTAAAATGTTATTAAAACATGCTTTACTTAGAAGTATTATTAGCCTTTTCAGTTTAATTATCTCATCCTTGATTTCTGTCTCCTTGAAAGGCACACAGCATTTTTCTCTTTTACTGTATTTTTCCATTACCATTTAGTTTCCTTAGACCCACCTTACCCTCACAATCACCACACTGTGGTCCCTGTCCATCAGTCCTTTTACATTTTTGCTCAACCCCTCTGCTCCCAGACCTCCTCCCACCCCTTAGCTGTCGGCCTGTTCTCTATCTACAAGTCTTTCTCTATTTTGCTTGTTAGTTCAGTTTATTCATTAGATTCCACATGTGAGTGAAATCATATGGTATTTGTCTTTCTCTGACTGGCTTATTTTACTTAGCATAATGTTCTTCAGGTCCATTCATACTGTTGCAAAGGGTACAATTCTCTTCTATTTTACGGCCAAGTAGTATTTCATCATGTAAATACCCCATAATTGTTTTATGCACTCACATACTGATGAACACTTGGGATGCTTCCATATCTTGGTATGGGGGTCTCTGCCCCCCCATACCAAGGCAGAGCCCCCCTGTCTGCCATGGATGAAAATAATACTACCAAGACATGATCTGCTTGGGGAGGAAAGGTAGCCAACCTCTCAAAGGAGAAGGGCCACGAGTCCTTACCTCAATGGTATTTGTTAAGTTCGAAACACACAGGGATACAGGTAAAGCTCATCAATCAATGTCAAGGTGGCAAGGACCAAACAATAGATAACATTTCAAAGAAATCTGAGGGCTTAATATGAGTCAGTGTCTGTCAGGTAAGGGGGTTGCAAAAAACTTTAGGGGACATACTCATTTCCTGCCCGGACCCTTATCATATGAATGAAAGCACTCTTAGCAAAGCAAGCTTCACAGGACTTTACAAATTCTTTCTTATGCCTGATCAACCCAGAACCTGCTGTAGCAGGCAGAGGGCTGCACCCCCTCCCCATCATAGATTCAGGCTTAAGTGGATTAGATCCAGGAAGCCCTTCTCCCAGATGGAAAGGGGACTCGGGCTATGCCAAAAGAGCTGGGAGGGGGGTGTTTGAGGGTCTTTTGCCCCCACTTTGCTGCAGCCCCTCCGAGTCCTTCCTTGAGGACCTCCCACATGATCATGTCTGGCTTGGGTTGCCTGTCCTCTGAGGGGTTTTACCCTTCATGGACTAACCGACCAAGCATTGGGGGCCACAGATGACAGAAACAGTGCTTCTGCCAGGGAGATAAGCTTTGTTTCCTTAGTGGCTCACAATCTGGAGGCCGCTCACTCAGCCTTAGCCACGGGGGGCGGTTACAACTTCTGAAACCAGACAGAGGGGTTCCCAACATCTTGATGATTGTAAATAATGCTGTAATGAACATAGGGGTGCTTATGTTCTTTCAAATTAGTATTTTGGGTTTCTTTGCATATATTCCCAGAAGTGAGATTGCTAGGTCAAAATACAGGTCCAAGGACTTCCAGCCAAGACAGAGGCATAGATAGACACACTGTGTCTCCTCACACAACCAAAAGAAGGATAACAACAATTTAAAAACAAAAATCAACCACAACTGACAGAAAATTGGGCTGTATGGAAGTCCAACAACCAAGAAGTTAAAGAAGACACTTTCATCCAGACCAGTAAGAGGGGTGGAGATGGGCAGCCAGGTGGAGAGGACTCGCAGCAAGGCGGTGGCTGGTGGACCCAGTGGATTGTAGAGCAGAGTCTGTAAGGCAGCAATGGGTAGACCTGGTGAGGTGGCAGATTGCGGACTGGGCGGTACCACATTTGTGCCAGATAAACTGGGAGAAACAACTGGGGAGCCGGACAGACTGTACAACCCAGGGCCCCAACATGGGGAAATAAAGCCTCAAACCACTGATTGAAAACACCTGTGGGGGGTAAGGCAGCAGGAGAAACTCCCAGCCTCACAGGAGAATTCATTGGAGAGACCCACAGTGTCTTAGAATGTATAGAAACCCATCCATACAAGAATCAGCACCAGAAGGGCCCAATTTGCTTGTGGGAAATGGGAAGTGACTGAAATCCAGCAGACAGCAGAGCAAGTGCCATTGTTCCCTCTTGGACCCCTTTACCACATACAGCACCACAGCACAGTGACCTGGGTTACCTCGCCCTGGTGAACACCGAAGGCTCTCCCCTCACTATGTAACAGGTACATCAAGACCAAAAAAATGGCCCAAAAGAAAGAACAGATTAAAGCTCCAGAAGAAATACAACTAAGTAACAAAGAGATAGCCAACCTATCAGATGTACACCTCAAAACAATGATAATCAATCAGGATGCTCACAGAATTGGTTGAATTTGCTCACAAATTAGATGGAAAAATTAAGACTACACTAAGTGAAATAAAGGAAAATGCACAAGGAGCCAGTAGTGATAGGAAGGAAACTGGGACTCAAATCAACAGTGTGGACCAGAAAGAAGAAAGAAACATCTAATCAGAACAGAATGAGGAAACAAGAATTCACAAAAATGAGGAGAGGCATAGAAACCTCCAGGACATCTTTAAACATTCTGATGTCCAAATTGTAGAGGTACCAGAAAGAGAAGAGAAAGAGCAATGAGTGGAAAAGTTATTTGAACAAATAGTAAAGGAGAACTTCCCCAGTCTGGCAAAGGAAATAGACTTCTAGGAAGTCCAGAAAGTTCAGAGAGTCCCAAACAAGTTGGACCCAAGGGGGAACACACCAAGGCACATCATAGTTACATTACCCAAGATTAAACTTAAGGAGAGGATCCTAGAAGCAGCAAGAGAAAAGAAGACAGTTACCTACAAAGGAGTTCCCATCAGACTGTCAGCTGATTTCTCAAAAGAGACCTTAGAGGCAAGAAGGGGCTGGAAAGAACTATTTCCACGAAAGGCAAGGACCTATATTCAAGATTGCTCTATCCAGCAAAGCTTTCATTTAGAATGGAAGGGCAGATAAGGTGCTTCTTAGATAAGGTGAAGTTAAAGGAGTCCATTATCACCAAGCCCTTATTATATGAAATGTTAAAGGGATTTATCTAAGAAAAAGAAGATCAACAATATGAATAGTAAAATGACAGCAAAGTCAAAATCATTAACAACCACACCTAAAACAAAAACAAAAGCAAACTAAGCAAACAGCTAGAACCAGAACAGAAACACAGAAATGGAGATCACATGGAGGGTTATCACAGGGGAATGGGAGGGAGAGAGAGGGGGGAAAGATACAGAGAATAGGTAGCATAGATGGTAGGTAGAGAATAGACAGGGGGAGGGTAAGAATAGTATAAGAAATGTAAAAACAAAAGAATTTATATGTACCCATGGATATGAACTAAAGGGGGGGAATGTAAAAGGGAGGGGGTGTGCAGGGCAGAGGGGAGTGAAGGGGGAAAATGGGACAACTGTAATAGCATAATCAATAAAATATATTTTTAAAAAATACACACACACACACAAAAAAACCTCCCACAGGTCCAGTTTTAATTTTCTGAAGAATCTCCATATTGCTTTACACAGTGGCTGCACCAATCTGTATTCCCACCAGCAATGCAAAAGAGTTCCTCTTTTTGCACATCCTGGCCAGCACTTATTGTTTGTTGATTTATTGATGATGGTCATTCTGACAGGTGTGAGATGATATCACATTGTGGTTTTAGTTTGCATTTCTCTGATGATTAATGACATTGAACCTCTTTTCATATGTTTATTGGCCACCTGTATGTCCTCATAGGAAAAATGTCTACTTATGTCCTTTGCCCATTTTTTAATTGGGTTGTTTTCTGATGTTGAGTTTTGTACATTCTTTATAAATTTTAGATATTAACCCCTTATCAGATATATCAGAGAATATGTTTTCCTATTTTTTGGGTTGTCTTTTTACTATGTTGATATTTTCCTTCATTATGCAAAACTTTTAGTTTGATATGGTCCCATTTATTTAGTTTTTCTTCTGTTTCCTTGCCTGGGGATATATATCTGAAAAAAATATCACTGTGAACAACATCTGATATTTTGCTGCCTGCCTGTGTTTTCTTCTAGGATTTTTATGGTTTGGGGTATAACATTTAAGTCTCTGATCTATTTTGAATTTATTCTTGTGTGTAGTGTTATAAGGTGGTCTAATTTCATTTTTCTGTACATTATTTGTTCAATTTTCCCAACACCATTTACTGAATAAACTATCTTTAGCCCTCTCTATGTGCTTTTACTTTTTGTTGAATATTAATTGACTATGATGTATAAATTTATTTCTGGGCACTCTATTCTGTCCCATTGACCTATGTGTCTGTTTTTATATCAGTACCATGCTGTTTTGATTACAGTGGCCTTAATTTTGTATTAGGTAGCATGATTCCTCCAACTATGTTGCTCTTACTCAGGACTGCTATTGCTATGTGGGGTGTTTTGTGGTTCCATATACATTTTTGAAATATTTGTCTCAGTTCTGTAAAATATATCATTGGAATAATGGTAGGAATTGCATGGCATCTGTAGATTTATGTTGGACAGTACAGACATTTTAATGATGAAAATTCTTCCTATCTATGACACAGTATATACGTCCACTTATTTGTATCTTCTTCAATTTATTTGTTTAGTGTCTTATAATTTTCCCAAAACAAGTCTTTTACATCCTTATTTAAGTTTATTCCAAAGTGTTCTATTATTTTCGAAGCAATTTTGAATGGGATTGTTTTCTTATTTTTCCTTTCTGTTAGTTTGTTATTAGCATGTAAAAATGCAATGGATTTCTGCATATTAATTGTATCCTGCTACTTTTATGAATTCATTTATCAGTTCTAGTAGTTTCTTGGTGGAATCTTTGGGGTACTGTATGTATAGTATCATGTCATTTGCAAATAAAGACAGTTTTACTTCTTACATTCCACTTTAGATGTTTTTTATTTCTTCTTCTTCTCTAATTGCTGTGGCTAGGACTTCCAGTACTATGTTGAATAAAAGAAGTGAAAGTGGACATCCCTATCTTTCCCAATCTTAGGAGAATGCTTGTAGTTTTTGCCCATTGAATATGATGCTGACAGTGGGTTTGTCATATATGGCCTTTATTACCTTTAGGTATGTTCCCTCTATTCTCACTTTGCTAAGAGTTTTTATCATAAATTTGTGCTGGATTTCATCAAATGCTTTTTCTGCATGTATTGATATGATCATGTGGTTTTATCCTTCATTTTGTTTATGTGGTGAATCACATTTATTGATTTGCAAATGTTGTACCAAACTTTCATTCCTGCAATAAATCCCATTTGGTCATGGTGTGTGATCTTTTTGATGCATTGCTGTATTAAATTTGCTAATATTTTGTTGAGGATTTTAGTGTCTATATTCATCAGAGTTATTGGCCTATAATTATTTTCTTTGTAGTGTCTTTATCTGGTTTTGAAATTAGGATAATGCTGGCCCATAAAATGAGCTTCGGAGACTTCCCTCCTCTTGAAATTTTTGAAGTAGTTTGAGACAGAAAGGTGTTCATCCTGAAATGTACGGTAAAATTCACCTGAAAGCCATCCAGTCCATGACTTTTGATTCTAGGGAGGTTTTTTTAAAAAAATTACTGCTTTAATTTAACTAGATATAATTTGTCTATCAGATTCTCTGATTCTTCCTGATTTAGTTTTGGAAGATTGTATGTTTCTAGGAATTTAACCATCTCATCCAGATTATCCAGTTTGTTGGCATATAGTTGTTCATAATACAATCTTATAATCTGTTGTATTTCTTTGGTGTCAGATGTTATTTCTCCTCTTTCATTTCTCATTTTATGTATTTAGGTCCTCTCTGTTTTTCTTGATGAATCTGGTTAAAGGTTTGTCAATCTTGTTTATCTTCTCAAAGAACCAGCTCTTGGATTCATTGACCTTTTGTATCACTTTCTTAGACTCTATTTTGTTTGTTTGTGCTCCAATTTTTATTGTTTCCTTCCTTCTACTCCCTTTGGGTTTTGTTTATTGTTCTTTTTCAAGTTCCTTTTAGTGTAAAGTAAGATTATTTATTTGTGCTTTGTTTTTTGAGATAGTCCTGTGAATTTTCCTCTTAGGATCGCTGTCACTGTGTCCCACAGATTTTGTATTATTGTATTCTAATTTTCATTTGCTTTAAGATATCTTTTGATTTCTTCCTTGGTCTTGTCATTGGCCCATTCATGTTAATAATATGTTCTTTAGCTTCCATGTTTTTGTATGTTTTTGTGTTCTTGTGATTAATTTCTAGTTTCATAGTACAGCAGTCAGAGAAGATGCTTGGTGTGATTTCAGTCTTCTAAAATTTATTTGAGACTTGTTTTGTATCCTAACATGTGGTCTGTCCTAGAAAACATTCTGTGAGCACATGAAAAAGTGTGTCTATTCTACTTTTGGGTGAAATGTTCTGAAGATATCAACTAAATACAATTAAATTAAATTGATCTAGTATGTCTTTTAAACTGCTGTTTCCTTTGTTGACTTTCTGTCTGGAAGATCTATTCACTGATGTCAATGGGGTGTTAAAATCCCTGACTATGTCTGTATTTCTGTCAGTCTCTCCATTTATGTACATCAGTATTTGATTTACAAAGTTAGGTGTTCCTATGTTGTGTGCGTAAATGTTTACTAGGGTTATATTCTCTTTATCATTATGTAGTGCCCTCCTTTGCCCCTTACTATAGCCTTCATTTTAACATCTACTTTGTCAGATATAAGTATTCCTACCCTATATTTTTTCCTTTCCATTTGCATAAAATATATTTTTCCATCCTTTTACTTTTTATGTGTATCTTTTCATCTGAGGTGGGTCACTGAGAGACAGCATATGTATGGATCTTGTTTTCTTATCCATTCAGTTATCGTGTTTCTTTTGGTTGGCACATTTAAGCCATTTACATTTAAGCTGATTATTGATAGATATGTGTTTAGCACCATTTTATTGTTAGACTATTTTCCTCTGTTTAATTTTTTTTCTATTTATTTCTCCTCTTTTTTTCCTCACATATAGAATTTATTTATTTATTTTCTTCTTTAAAATTTCAATTATTTTATTGTTGTTTGATTACAGTTGTCCATATATTCTCCCCACTCCTACCCCTACCCCCCAGCCCTCCTCCCTCCCTTGCTTCCACCCTCCCCTTTGGTTTTGTCCATGTGTCCTTTACAGTAGTTCCTGAAAACCCTTCTTCCCACTGTCCCCTCCCCCGTCCCCTCTGGCTATTGTTAGATTGTTCTTAATTTCAATGACTCTGGTTATATTTTGTTTGCTTTTTTTCTTTTGTTGATTATGTTCCAGTTAAAGGTGAGATCATATGGGATTTGTACCTCACCACCTGGGTTATTTTACTTAGCAAAATCCTCTCCAGTTCCATCCACACTGTCACAAAGGATATAAGCTCCTTCCTTCTCTCTGCTGCATAGAATTCCATTGTGTACCATAGTTTTTTTATCCACTCATTTGCTGATGGGCACTTAGGTTTCTTCCAGCACTTGGCTATTGTAAATTGTGCTGCTCTGAACATTGGGGTGCATAGGTTCTTTTGGACTAGTGTTTCAGTGCTCCTAAGGTATATTCCCAGCAGTGCAATTGCTGGGCTAAAAGGCAGTTCCATTTTTAGTTTTCTGAGGAAATTCCATGCTGTTTTTGACAGAGGCTGTACCAGTCTGCATTCCCAGTAACAGTTCACTAGGGTTCCCTTTTCTCCACATCCTCTCCAACACTTGTTTGTTGATTCCTTTATGTTGGCTATTCTGACTGGTGTGAGGAGGTATCTCATTGTGGTTTTAATTTGCATCTTTCTGATGGCTAGTGATGCTGAACATCTTTCCGTGTGTCTTTGGGCCCTCTGTCTGTCCTCCTTAGAGAAGTGTCTGTTCAAGTCTTTTGCCCATTTTATGATTGTTTTTTTTGTCTTCCTGGAGTGGTGTCATGTGAATTCCTTATATATTTTGGTGATCAAACCCTTGTCCGATGTGTCATTGACAGATATGTTTTCCCATACAGTTGGCTCTCTTTTCATTTTAATGCTGTTTTCTTTCGCCATGCAGAAGCTTTTTAATTTGATGAGGTCCCATTTGTTTATTCTTTCCTTTATGTCCCTTGATTTAGGGAACATATCTGTGAAGATTTTGCTGTGTGGAATGTCTAAGATTTTCCTGCCTATGTTGTCCTCTAGGACTTTTGTGGTGTTACAACTCATATTTAAGTTTTTTATCCACCTTGAATTTATTTTTGTGTATGATGTAAGTTGGTTTTCAAATTTTTTTTGCATGTAGCTGTCCAGATCTCCCAACACCATTTGTTGAAGAGGCTGTTTTTATTCCATTTTATGCTTCTTCCCCCTTTGTCGAATATTAACTGACTGTAGTGACTTGGGTTTATTTCTGGGCTCTCTGTTCTGTTCCATTGGTCTATGTGCCTGTTTTTATTGCCAGTACCAGGCTATTTTGACTACAGTGGCCTTGTAATACAGTTTTATATCAGGTATTGTGATCCCTCCTGCTTTGTTCTTCTTTCTCAAAATTGCTGCAGTGATTCGGGGTTGTTTATGTTTCCATATAAATTTCTGAAATGTTTGTTCTATACCTGTGAAATATGTCATGCGTACTTTAATAGGTATTGCATTGAATCTATAAATCACTTTGGGTAGTATGGACATTTTAATGATGTTAATTCTTCCCATCCATGAGCATGGTACATGCTTCCATTTGTTTGTGTCTTGATCTCTTTCTTCAGTGCTCTGTAGTTTTCTGAGTACAAGTCTTTTACCTACTTGATTAGGTTTGTTCCTAGGTACTTTATTTTTCTTGTTGCTATATCAAAAGAGATTTTTTCCTGATTTCTGTTTCTAATGTTTAATTGTTGGTGTACAAAATGCCTTTGATTTCTGAGTATTGACTTTGTAACCAGCTGTTTTGCCAAAGTCCTGTATTAGGTTGAGTAGTTTTTTGATGGAGTCTATAGAATTTTCTATGTACACTATCATGTCATTTGCTAACAGTGACAGTATTGTTTCTTCCTTTTCAATTTGGATGCCTTTTATTTCTTTCTCTTGTCTGATTGCTAGGCTAGGACTTCCTGTTCTATGTTGAATAGGAGTGGCAAAATAAGGCATTCTTGTATTGTTCCTGATCTTAGTGGGAAAGCTCTAAGTTTTTGTCCATTGAGTATGATGTTGACTGTAGGTGTCTCACATATGGATTTTATTATATTGAGGAATGCTCCCTCTATTCCCACTTTGCTAAGTGTTTTTTTTTTTATCATAAATGGGTGCTGTACCTTATGAAATGCTTTTTCTGCATTATTGATATGATCATGTGATTTTTGTCTTTTGTTTTGGTTATGTGGCATATTATGTTTATTGATTTGTGAATATTGTACCATGCTTGCATCCCTGGGATGAATGCCACTTGGTCATGGTGTATGATCTTTTTAATGTATTGTTGGATGCGGTTTGCCAATATTTTGTTGAGGATTTTAGCATCTATGTTCATCAGCGATATTGGCCTGAAGTTTTCTTTCTTTGTTATGTTTTTATCTAGTTTTGGGATTAGGATGATGTTGGCTTCATAAAAAGAGTTTGGCAGTCTTCCATCTTCTTTAATTTTTTGAAATAATCTGCGGAGGATCAGGGTTAGCTCTCCCTTAAATGCTCTGTAAAATTCTCCTGTGAAACTATCTGGTCCAGGGCTTTTGTGTGTTGGAAGCTTTTTAATTACTATTTCAATTTAATCAGGTGTTATTGGTCTGTTCAGGCTTTCTGCTTATTTTTTATTGAGTTTTAGTAGATTATATTTTTCTAGAAATTTGTCCATTTCACCTAGGTTTTCAAATTTCTTGGCGTATAGTTTTTCATAGTAATTTCTTACAATTCTTTGTATTTTGGTGGTATTAGTTGTAATCTCTCCTCTTTCATTTCTGATTGTGTTTATTTGGGTCCTCTCTTTTTTTTCTTGACGAGCCTGCTTAAAGGCTTGTTGATTTTATTTATCTTTTCAAAGAACCAGCTCTTGGATTCATTGATCCTTAGAATTGTGCTTTTAGTCTCTATGTTATTTAATTCTGCTCTGATCTTGGTTATTTCCTTCTTTCTACTTACTCTGGGGTGTCTTTTTTGTTGTTCCTCCTGTTCTTGTAGGTGTAGGGTTAGGTTTTTTATTTGAAATGTTTCTATCTCTTTTAGGTAGGCCTGTATCACTATGAACTCAGTCTCAGGACTGCCTTCACTGTGTTCCATAAGTTTTGGATTGTTGTGAGTTCATTTTCATTTGTTTCCAGAAACTTTTCGATTTCTTCCTGGATCTCATTCTTGACCCATTCATTGTTTAATAGCATGCTATTCAATCTCCGTGATTTTGAGTGTTTTGGGTTTTTTTTCCTTGAGGTTGGTTTCTAGTTTCAGTCCTTTGTGGTTGGAGAAAATGCTTGATATGATTTCAATTTTCTTGAATTTGTTGAGGCTTGTTTTGTGTCCTATCATGTGGTCTATCTTTGAACATGTTCCACGTGCATTTGAAAAGAATGCATATTTTGCTTCTTTGGGATAAAAGGCTCTTTATATATCAGTTAAGTCCATTTCATTTAGGGCATTGTTCAATGCCACAATATCTTTGTTGATATTTTGTTTGGAAGATCTGTCCATTTTTGACAGTAGGGTATTAAAATCTCCTACTATAATTGTGTTACTATCAATATCTTTCATGAAGTCCTTCAAGATTTTCTTTATGTATTTGGGTGTTCCTCTGTTGGGTGCATATATATTTGCTATGTTTATGTCTTCTTGATGGAGTCTTCCCTTGAGTATTATGAAGTGACCTTCTGGGTTTCTTTTAATGGTTCTTTTTTTTTTGAAGTCTATTTTGTCCAATATGAGTATTGCTGACCTGGCTTTTTTTTCCCCCCTGTCCATTTGCTTGGGATATTTGTTTCCAGCCCTTCACTTTCAGTCTGTGTAGGTCTTTTGTTCTGAGGGGGGTCTCCTGTAGGCAGCATAAGTGTGGGTCATGTTTTCTTATCCATTCAGCTATTCTGTGTCTTTTGATTGAGGGATTTATTCCATTTACCTTTAAGGTTATTATTTATAGGTGTTTATTCATTATCATTTTTTATACTTGCATTCCTCTCTCTCTCACTCTTTTTCTTCCTTTCGTGAAGCAAACCCTTTAGCATTCTTCCAGAGATGGTTTGAAGGAGGTATATTCTTTGAGGCTTTTTTTGTCTGGGAAGCTCTTTATTTGACCTTCCATTTTAATTGAGTCTTGCTGGATAAAGTAGTCTTGGTTGCAGGCCTTTGGTTTTCATTACTCTGAATATTTCTTGCCATTGCCTTCTGGCTTGGAGCATTTCCATTGAGAAGTCAGCTGCTAGTCTTATTGGGGCTCCCTTGTATGTTACTTCCTGTTTTTCCCTTGCTGTCTTTACAATTCTCTCTTTATCTTGGAATTTTGCCATTTTAATATGATGTGTCTTGAAGTGGGCCTTTTTGGGTTGCTCTTGATTGGGACTGTGTTTCCTGGATTTGTGTGACTTTTTGTCTCATAAATTAGGGAAGTTTTCCATCATTACTTTTTCAAACAGGTTTTCTATCCTTTGTTCTCCTTATTATCCTTCTGGTATCTCTATTATATGGATATCATTATGTTTCATGTTGTCCTGCATTTCCCTTAACCCCTCTTCATTCTTTCTGAGCCTCTTTTCTTGCCTTGATCATTCTGGGTGTTTTTTTCTACTTTGTCTCCATCTCACTGATCTGATCCTCTGCTTCATCGATCCTCCTTTTGATTCATTCTACTGTGTTCTTCAGTTCAAAAATCGCGTTCTTCATTTCCTCTTGGCCCTTGCTGATAGTTTCTATTTCCTTTTTCAGGTTGATATAGTTTGCAATGAGATCATTGTAGTTTCCCTGTAGTTTTTGATAATTCTCTGTGAGCCCATTGAGCTTTCTTATAACCATTGCTTTGAATTCAATATCTGATAGTTGACTTGCCTCTATTTCATTTACAATTCTTTCTGAGACTTCTTCCTTTCCTTTCATTTGGGGGTTGTTTCTTTGTCTTCCCAGTGTTTGTGAGACTCTTCTTGTTAGCCTCTGCTTCTTAAATTGATCTGTTCTGACTCCCTGAGTTTCTGGTGTGAACTTCTATGGTAGAAGACCTGTGAAACTCAGTGGTGCAGTCTCCTTGATCTTCTGAGTTTCTTGGTCTTGGGCTGTTGTTTATGTTGGCTCTGTGTTTGTCTTTGGGTTTTGATTGTTGCGTCTTTCTTTGGCGGGTCCTTCCCTCCAGCTGGTTAACTGAGGTGCACCCCATCCACCATGTCTTGTATTCTGTTGTGCAAGAGTGGACAGATTATGTTGAAGCTCACTCTTCTGTGTGTACAAGGTTTTGAGGCTTGTCTCTCACTCTCATTCAGTTGTTTGTTCTGGGTAATTTCTCCACCATTTAGTTGTATTTCCAGATCAGTCCTGGATTGAGGTTAGTGTGGCCTCCACTCCATCCTTCACCTTCTTCTATTGTTATCTGTTGGTGGTTCCTTTGTCGGTGGGTTTCCTCTTCCTGCAGGTATCCTAATGTTCACAGCTTTCACCTACTATTTTTTGCTATCACTTGGAGGGGGAAGGCAAACTGGTTGAAGACAGCAGGAGTATATTTTATGATATTTACAGTACCAGCCTGTAGAGAAGAGACAGGAGATCCTTTGGATATGTACAGTGTTACCCGTGATATTTCACCCAACTAGCCACTTTTTAGAAAGGGTGGAAAGAAGATAAGATTCTTGTTGTCAGGGAAAGGATTGTGAGTTGGATCTAGAAAGCAGTGAGCTTGCGGAAGGACAGATTCTGAGGTAAAGTGAGAGTAAAGGATAGAAAATAGGTATAGTGTGTGAGAGAATAGAGTTAACTACAACAGTAATATAGTTCAGGAAACTGTGAAGTGGGCTAAGATCTGGGAGGGGTGCTGTGTAGTATTTACAATTGTATGAAACAACTATTATTTACAATAGTAATGGAGCAACAATCATATGACAGAACCTATGTGATCTGGATAACCAGAATAGGAAGTATAGGATGTAGAGTAGTGTGCTAATGGAACACAAGTGAAGTGAAAGATAGTAAAATAACAATACACTATGAAAGAGAGAACCAAGGGAAACCAGTCAAACAATGCAATTTAACCAGCCAAGTGAAGAAGACTAATCAGAAAGAAGAGGAATAGAATAATACTAATAAAATAAAAGATGTAAGAATAATGAAAAAACAATAATACAAATGTGCAATAACTTGCAAGTTCTCTGTAGTAGCAAAGTGAAATTTGTCTCACTGTCTGAGGTGTTGGGATGCCCCCTCTTTGGGTCCATCTCTGGTCTTTTCACAGTTCCAGGTTTTTTTGTCTCACTTGTGGGAATTATATTATAAAACAAAAGAGGGAAGAAGGAATAAAACAAGAAGGAAGGAAAGAGAGGAAGGAGTTAAAAGATAAAAATAAGTAAAACAAAAGAATTACTTAAAAAAAAAAAAGCCTCCAGCTGGCTTCAAACTGGCCAAACTAGTTTTGCTGTTCTTCCTGGCTGCAGCAGGCTGAGGGGTGATTGATTTCACTTTTCTCCCTTCCTGATACACAGTCAGCCTCCAGCCTTGTTCCCCAGCAGTCTCTGATCAGGGCGTGCACTTTCCCAGGGGCTTCAGGTGTGGGCTTGGGGCCTTTTGCAGAGCACACTCTCCCCGCATTGTGGGCGTGCATGTGTGATTGGCCTGGCCACCTCCAATCCCTCAGGTTTGGGTGCACACTCTTCTCAGGGCTATGGGAGTGTGCGAAGGGCTTTCTGTGCCACCGCAGGAGTGCTGCACGGCTGGGTGGGGAGAAGGTCAGAGTGGCTGCTGCAGGAGAATTCCCTAAACAGCTGCCAAATATCTTTTTTCACTTTTTCTTTTTGAGAAATTCCTCCTGTTCAAGCCTGCTGCTCCATAGAGAGGCCCGGCCTCTCACACAGCCCAATTCTCCAACCAGACCAGGGACTATCCAATTCAGGGCCCATCACAGCCCAACTCTCAACTCTCAACTCTCCCCAGCCAGAGTCCACAGACTCCATGGTGCTCACAGCCCCTGTGTGTTTGCCACTTAGTCCTTATTCTACTCTCTGCAGCTTCAAGCAACCAGGTCTCTCCTGGTGCTCCTCAAACCTTGTTTGGCAGAAGAGGGAGCCATTGACTCAGCTCTCTTCCAAGAACTCTGTGGCAGACCTGGGGCTGCAGCCACCTGGTTGCTACACGGGTCTCGGGGACCTTATTGTCCTGAAGCACTCTCCTTTCCATCTGGTTTTGCAATGTCGTCTACAATTTTTGATCTCCAGTCTTCATATATGCTGGGGTACTGTTGGCTGTTTGCTCTGTCCCTTAGTAGATTGGCTAGGTATTTCACCCATGTGCAGGGGGAAGTGGGGCCACTCCCACCTACTTTGCCATCATCTTCCTCCACATTATTTTTCCTCTTCTTAAAGCAAGCCCTTTAACATTTGCTGCAGTACTGGTTTGGTGTTAACAAACTCTTTTAGCTTTTTCTTGTCTAGGAAGCTCCTTATTTCTCCTTCAATTTTAAATGGTAGCTTTGCTGGGTAAAGTAACCTTGGTTGTAGGTCCTTCTTTTTCACCACTTTGAATATCTCACACCACTCCCTTCTGGCCTGAAATATTTCTGTTGAGAAATCAGATGACAATCTAATTGGTGATCCCTTGTATATAACTACTTGCTTTCCTGTTGAAGCTTTTAGGATTTTTTCCTTGTCTTTTAGTCTGCCATTTTAATTAATATGTGTCTTAGTGTAGATTTCTTTGGGTCCAACTTATTTGGAACTCTTGGAGCTTCCTGGACTTGTTTGTCATTTTCCTTCACCAGATTAAGGAAGTTTTTGGTCATTATTTCTTTAAACATGTTCTTGATTCCTTGCTCACTCTCTTCTTCTGGTATTCCCATCATGTGAATCTTTTATGCTTCGTTTTGTCCCAAAGGTTTGTTAAGATCTCCTCATATTTTTAAATTCTTTTTTTTTATTTTAGCTGCTATGCTTGGGTGTTTTCTTCTACCTTGTCTTCCAAATTACTGATTTGATTCTCTGAATCATGTAACCTACTGTTTATTCCTTCCAGTATATTATTTATTTCAGATATTGCATTCTCTATTTCTGAGTGGTCTTTTTTCATGGTTTCTATGTCTTTTTTTATACTGTGGAGTATCCCTATAATCATACTCTAAACTCTCCATCTGATAGATTGCTTGCCTTCATTTCATCTAACTCTTCTTCTGGAGAATTCTCTTGTTCTTTCATTTGGGGCCTGTTTCATTGTCTCCCAATTTTGGCTGCCACTTTGTGTTTGTTTTTATGTATTAGGTAGATCTGCAAAGATTCTGTTTTAGGCCTATGTGAAACCATGCCTGTGACTGGCCCAAAGAAACCTATTTGGAGCTATCAGTTATCCACAGCATGTGGTTCTCTCTGCTGGATCTATTTCTGTGCAGAAATAACCAGGCTGCACACCGCATCTGGCTTTTACCAGCACCAGGCCCAGGGGAGGGTCAGCTAAAATCTCAGAGCTACCAGAGTTCTGCTTTTGTCAGCAGGCTTTCTGTGAGGCTTAAAGAGTGCAAGTATTATAGCTGTACTTCTTAGCAACAGGGTTTAATCACCACAGGGTGGGGTGAGAGTGATTCTTGTGAGTGGGGCTTTGCTTCCCCTCAGGCTGTTGCCACCTGGAGGTGAGTGCTGTCTGAGAAAGGTGGCTCCTGAAGTATGGGGCATGACTTAGGACTGGGATTCTGGTGGCTAACTGTTTAGTTTTCTTCCCAAGCCACCAGCCCCAGGCTCTCCTCACACATCTCTAGTCCACTCTGCTGGAGCCTGGGGTAAGTGGCTGCAAACAGAATTTTGTGCATTGGCCATTTGTGAGGCCCTCTGTGTCTCCAGCTGTCTCTCCCCGGTGGATGGAAACCTTGCTGCTTTTCACAGCTATACATTATTTGGGTGCCTTTCCCAGTTCTGATGCTTTAGGCTGGGGAGCCCTGCTTGTGGTTTAGACCCCACACTTCTCAGAGGCACCCCCTGGCTACTGAAATATCCCTCTGGAACTTCAACTGCTTCCAGTGGGTGCCTAGCCAGCCCTTTCTGCCTCCTCTGCACTCCTTCCTAGTCTTGTTGTGATGAAGTGATTTCTTCCATCTCTCTATGGTTATAAGGCTTCTTTTCAGCTAGTGCTCAGTTGGTTATTCAGGATAATTTTTCTAAAATCCAGGTGTAATTCCAGTTTGGTCCTGGGAGGAGGTCGGTGTAGCTTCCAACTGGGGTCTGTCACACAGCATTTTTCTCATTGTATACTTTTCATGTTAATTTGTATACATTTGATATTATGTTATATTTGTCTGAATATAAGCTTCTTTAAGCTGAGGACTGAGAATTATTCAGTTTTTAATAACTTGTAGCCAACCAAAGATACTGCACAAAGTTCACTTTAAGCAAGGAATTTTTCTTTAGAACTGAAATTTTGAAAATTTGAATTTTTAAAAAATTTAACTTTAAAAGTAAAATGATTCGAGTTTTTATTTGCCCCCAAAGCCATCTTGGACCTATCATATTATCATTTAATCCATGTCATTGAGTCATGAGCTAATTTCTTAGTATTTATAACAAAATTCAGACAATACATTTGCTATCCTTAGTACGTTCTAGAACAGTGGTTTCTAAAGTGGGGCTCCTATGGCCATGTTCCTCAGAATCAGTCAGGATGCAAGTTTCAAACGTAATCATCATGTGCAGTGAATATCCTAAATCTCTGCGTGTAGGTCAAGCGCATGCATCATACTCTTGGAGGATTCTTGTGTACATTGAGCTTTGGGGACCACAACAGATTTTTAATTGGGTAGAGTGGGAAGGAGCAAAGATATATCAGAATCTCCTAGAAAGTTTCTTTGAAATAAAGACAATTCCTGACTGCCCTCCATAACTCTGGTCACACCTCTGTTTCCATAGCTCACTGCCACTCTCTCGTCCCCATATGCAGCCACAGCTCTATACCTACTTTTCCCGTGCATTTGGAACGATAATTTGTAGAAAAGTTTCCTTGTTTTACCACTGTTGGGAACATGGCCACTGAGCCCCTTGTTAGACAAGTACTATATATGAAGACCTGTGCTATAAGAAACTTTAAGTAAACCAATGTCAGTCAAACTTTTCTTCCCATCTTCTCTCCCCCCTTTCTTCCTTATTTCCTTCCTTTTCATCCCATGGAAGTAGTTTTGAAGGAATCTGCTTTGGGAATATTTTGGCCACTGGATGAACCCAACTTTACCTCAGTGTTTGAAGATAATAGAAAGAAAAGACTAGGTCAAAGTAACAAGGGAATGAGGGAAAGGTGGCCAGAGAAGAGCAAAGCTGTGGGGAGGGGCCACTGAGGGTGACTCAAGGCTTCTAGACCTTTAACAATAGTGATTACAATAAAAGACATATTATTGTCCAATGAAAAAATAAATATTGACTTTAAAGACAGAAAACTGTACTTGAATAACAATTAAAAGAAAAAAATTGTAAAAAAAATAAATATTGAGATAAATTTAGTAAAATGACAAGTTATTCATCTGAAATTTAACTGTTACTCCCGAATAGTATGCCCACTGCAAACATTTTGTATTTTTGTTAATATTTTTTAAAAATGTAATGTATGAATCTTTAGCTTTGCTTAAATTCTACAGAATGCATAACAATATTCACTTATTATGCTTCATGTCTACTTTACTCTTGGCAGAGTATGTATTCTCTGTGGATATAAAAGAAATGTGAGTGAACTGTTAAAAAATGTCTTATCTTTATTAAGTGGTAGTTACTTGAGAGAGAATAAGAAAATAAAATACTAAAATTTTTAAGCTCTGAAAGGCCCATATTTGCAGCTGATGGATTTGTAAAAAGATTATTGGTAGTATTGAATTGGCCATTGGTGGGGCAGTATGCTATCGGACAGAAAGCTCCAGACCTGGGCTCACATGGGTCACAGAGCTGTGGGTCCCGGACAAAGTGCACCTCTGAGTTTCAGGTGTCTGTGCCATGGAGAGGAGCCATGGTGAGGATTCTTGTTGAGATTAAACAGAGAAAGTGTGTAAAGTACCTGATGGGGATCCCAGTCTTGGAGGCAAGCAAGTGGATTGGCTTCTTACTTGCTGGAGTCAGAGCAATGGCAAATCTGTGAAGGTGAACCTCACCATGACTGCTTCCAAGCTTGGTTGTACTTATAGGAGATTTTCTTTTCCCAGAAGACTTGCCTGTTCCTACAAAGAGAAAAATGGCTTATGTGTTAGGTTTGGGATATTGTCCATTTGTATAACTCTTTCCTGTGACTATCTCTTATGTTATATGATTGATTTAAAAGTAAAGTGTGGTTTGTAAAGGGCAGGATTTATAGTTTGAATTTTAAGTCAGAAGAATAAGTTATTACTGTTTTAAATATTAGCTCATTAGCACTATTTTAAATATTATCTCATTAATTGATGAGGTGTTAATATAGTCACCCCCTGAAAAATTCTTCATAGATCATGTTGAAAATAAAAAATACTTCAGAAGAAAGAAAAGAATCATAAACATATAGGCTAGGTTATGTGGACAATGAGTAGTAAACTTGCTTTTCTTCTCTTTTGATGAATTAGATTTTGGCTAAGTTATATTACTCTTTGTGACCTTTATCTCTTCAATCTTCTAGACCTACTTATATTTCATTCTGAGGAAAACTCTTTCCTGGGAATGCTTATTCTAATATATAATTAAATATTTTTAATTATTTTGGTAAAACTTTTAATATACAATAATCAGGTAGTAATTGTTCATTTCAGTAACATTCATAGTAAGGTACTTTGAAATTTAGTTTGTCAATTATTGCTCAATAAGGCTAAACTTTTTTTAAAATAAATATACTGGAGCTATCCTTTCTCAGGGGTCATGATGGGCAGTAAGATGGCATCTGCTAGCAAGGTCTTTGAGGTGGTCAAGCCACATACTCGATTAATAAGGTTCCCTAACAAAAAAGACCATTCTAAACTGAATGTATCAGAAGTTTTCAGATCAGCAGGAGTACCATCTAACTCTTCTTCAATTTCACAGCATTTTAAGGGAAATAAATCACCAAATTGGCTGATGCATCAGAATCCACCAGACACTGCAGAAATAATAAAAACATTACTTCAGAAATATAGAGGAAACCTATGTCTCAAGAAAAAATTTAATTTATTCAATGTGGAGGCCCAGAATAATTACTGACACTGGCTGCTGTTTGTCATCAAAGAATAGTCTTTACAGTAAAGGACTTCCAACATGACAAATCAGAAACTGTACACTAAACAACTTTAATAAATATTCCATAACAAAAAAACTACATAGAAAATTTAGATGGACACTTATATCTCATAATTTATGTATCTTGGTCAGCTCCTCCACAAGCTTACCTAATTGTTTATATACTTTATACTTATAAAATACACATTTAAAAATGTTAGCCTATTAATTTACTCTTGATTATAAAGTATCACTAGTGTTGACTATTAAAAGCACATGATATCTAGTTAAACCATCATAGGTTTCCCATAATTTCACTTTTCTTTCAGTTTATGTTTAGACATGAATTTATCAGGCAGAATTGCTGCTTTTTGGAAGTGATTTTCCTGAAATTGGATGAGGATCAGTGAAATAATTGCTCCATTATTTATTCTTAATTCTCTTAATGTTTTTTTTCATTCACAAAGTTACTGGAGTATAACTGGTTTAATAAGCATATCCTACTCTGAATGATAAAAATATAGCCAAAGTAAAACCAGTGACTTTGTGGTAGTAAGACTGAGGAGTTAACACAAAAAATTATTTGTCAGCTATTTTTAAGAAAAAAAGTCAGAGGGCAAAATGAATATAGCATAGGTATAAATGTTTGACCAAAAATGGCAATTTCTTACGTGTTTAGGGGTGTTAGGAAAGTGTTGTTATTTGGTTTATTTTACTGTTTTGATGGTAATAATGTGTACAAGTCCTGCTAACCATTAACTTTCTCAAACTTAATGTCTGGAAACTTTATAAAATCAACCTAAATATTTACCTTGTTAAAGTAATTTGTGGAACTTTAAAAAGTTCTTCCTGTGCCAAGAGTGTATATTATTGTGAAAGTAAAGTCTCACAAAGCTAAATAAATTTTCTTCCACACCTTTAAAAATATAGTGGAAAACTCTTGCAGTGCAAGTAATTTTTTTGACTCATCTAGGAAGCAATATATTTAGAAAAAGTTATTTTAAAATTGTTAGAGAAGATTACTATAATTAGAAATGTCTCTGCATATAAACATAATTCCAGTGAAATAAAGATCTGGAAAACAGAAAGTAGACAAAAAGGTTATTTATTTTTATTCTTCACATCCACTTGATTTGCTCTCTACAGATTTTTTTCAGTCTAGAGCTTTTTCCATCTTAATTATTCCTAAAAGCTCTCCTGAAACTGAAGGTTTCATTATATAAGGTGTTTACAATGTAGTAAGAATTTAGATTATTTTTTTCACAGATTACAACTCACTACCGCCCACCAAGGCTAGGGGAGGAGAAAAGCTCTCAGACAAGTTCTTCTGAAAGCATAGAAGGAAAGGATGTAAACTGTAGTTGTATTATCCCCACCCATATAGTTCTAGCAAATTAGTGGGAAAACATGGCTATGTTTATGATAAGCATTCTTTTCCTCTCCAATAGGGCCAGTCACATTTTCACTTGAATGTAACAAACATTTCCATTGACGTTATCACAATACCAGAGATGGCTCAACACCAACTTGTAAGTAATTAGGGCAGTCTATTTTTTTTAACTGATTTTTTTTAAGAGAGAGAGAAAGAGGGAGAGAAATACTGACATACTATTCCACTCATCCATGAATGCATTGGTTGATTTTTGTATGGGCTCTGACCAGGGACAGAATCCGCAACCGTGACACACTGGGACAACGTTCCAACCAACTGAGCAACTTGGCCAGAGCTGGGCAGTCCTTTTAAAAAAATCTTTATCTAACAATAAACACATGTAATTTTAAAATTCAACTATCTGTGAGTAAGAAGTAATAGACGAAACATTGTAGGAGATGCTATTTATAACACTGGCAGCACTTAAAGTATCTTGTTAACACTATAAGGAATGAAACCACATTCTGATTGGGATTATATCTATTCTGAAAATAGGTTTCCTCAGGGATGAAAATGTTTGGTAGGGTTTAAACCTTTGATCATTTTTCAAGTTTCTTAGCATCAATAAGGTGCTCTTTCATATAAATAAAAAGATGATCATGAAGTATAAGTCAAAATTTCCTCAAGTTGTTTTAAAGAAACTATTTTTATATCACGTCATTTATAGAATGAGTGAGATTTTTTTTCTGAATAATGGTAGCATGCATTTCAAAGGTTGTTCTAATGAATTATTTTGGACACTTAAGCTACTGAAGTTAGCATTCCAAATATAATATTTAAATGTTATCATTTAAACTACCCAAATCATGATTATATGTGGTAACTCAGTCAGTGGCTATTTTGGAAAATTCCTTTTTAAAACTGAATTTCCCTTGCACAGTTCAAGAAAGGGAGGAAAGGGGAGAGAAAAAATGCTTAATATTCAGTCTTAGCTAATAAATGAGAAAAATAAAAAAGATCAAATAACCTCTTCCTGGAATTACTGATTACTCAAAGTGGAAAAAATATTTTTAAATAACTAAGTCTCATTTTTAACTGAATGCATCTGTTGAATTTTTACCATATACTCTAAAGTACTTTATAAATCTAAAAAAATAGTTTCAAAATTAAAAAAAATGAATTTTAAGCATTTTGTTCTGTTTAACAAGATTAGCATTTTGAGGATTATTTAATCTTGCTCAGGATTTTGAGTCAAAGTTTTTACATTTTTTCAAAAAAAACTTATGTTAGGTGACTGGGAAAAATTCATCACATTGCAATCAAGGCAAAATAACCAGGTGGTATCAAGCACGGTGGAGAAAGTGCAGGTTTGGGATTAAAATGTTTTTTAGCTATGAGATTTTTAACATTTTGAGGCTGTTTTCTCACCTCTAAAGGGAAAATAATAATACCTGATTGTGTTATTAGGAGAATTAATGAGAACATAAGGTTAAACACTTGATATATTAGGTACTTATTAAATTATAAGTATTATTATTGTGAGTTAATGACTATAATTAACATGACTTTCACATTTTTAAATATATTTTATTGATTATGCTACTACAGTTGTCCCATTTTTTTCTCTTTTATTCCCCTCTACCCTGCATCCCCCTCCTATCAGAAATTCATATCCCCCCATTAGTTCATGTCCATGGGTCATACATATAAGTACTTTGGCTTCTCCATTTCCTATACTATTCTTAGCCTCCCACTGTCTATTTTGTACCTACCATTTATGCTTCTTATTCCCTGTACCTTTTCCCCATTCTCCCCCTCCCTCTCCCTGCTGATACCCCTCCATGTGATCTCCATTTCTGTGATTCTGTTCCTGTTCTAGTTGTTTGCTTAGTTTTAGTTTTTGTTTTTTGGGTTCAGTTGTTGATAGTTGTGAGTGTATTGTCATTTTACAGTTTATAGTTTTTGATCTTCTATTTCTTAGATAAGTCCCTTTAACGTTTGATATAATAAGAGCTTGATGATGATGAACTCCTTTAACTTGACCTTATCTGGGAAGCACTTTATCTCCCCTTCCATTCTAAATGAAAGCTTTGCTAGATAGAGCAGTCTTGGATGTAGGTCCTTGCATTTCATGACTTGGAATACTTTTTTCCAGCCCCTTCTTTCTTGTAAGGTGTTTTTTTTTTTCTTTTGAAAAATCAGCTGATAGCCTTATGGGAACTACTTTGTAGGCAACTGTCTCCTTTCTTCTTGCTCCTTTTAAGATTCTTTCACTTCCAACCAAGATGCAGGCATAGATAGACACACTGTGCCTCCTTGCACAACCAAAGGGAGGACAACAACAAATTTAAAAACAAAAAACAACCAGAACTGATAGAAAATGAAACTGTATGGAAGTCCAATAACAAAGGAGTTAAAGAAGAAACATTCATCCAAACTGGTAGGAGAGGCAGAGACAGGCAGCTGGGCAGAGAGGAATTGTGGTGAGGCAGCAGCTAGCAGACTGGGGCAGGCAAGGTGGCAGCTGACAGACCCTGTGAGGTGGCGGATTGCAGACTGGGAGGTCCCACTGTTGCGGGAAAAAAATGACTCGAACGATGTCTTGGGGTACGAAGTGGTAATTTATTTACGCATGCGGACCCAGAGGAGGCAGTCTCCAAATTCTGGGCACCGAGCAGAAGCTGGAGCTTGCTTATATTGGCACTGTTAATGCAGGAGTGAAAGGCTACATGACACAAGCAGTGAGTTACAGAAGCAGAATGTGGAAGTTATCTGAAACCCAGAAGTGAGAGGCAGGGGAGGCTAGGCTAGCAGCAGGGTGGAAAGGCATGGCATGTTATTTTTCTGTAACATTCCCCCCTTTGATGCTAAACAGAGTCTTCGATAGTTGTAGCATCACAATACTGGTCAGCATCCTGGAACACTGGCTGTAACCTGTGGTAATGGTATTGTTGGAGGGAGAGGACTTTAGTTGTAGCCTTGTGGGCAACTGTAGCCTCAATCTGTTGAGTGAGGGTTTGAAGTATGCTAGGCCCTAAGGTTAAGACTAGGAACAGGATAAGAAAAGGTCCTAGGTCCTAGTATGGGGGCTAAGACTGAGTACATTACGTACTGCCACCATGGGGTTGGTGCTAATGCCTGACTTTGGCCTTTGACTCTACTCTGGATATCTTGGAGTTTATGAATATTTTCTTCAGCTAATCTACTTTCAGTGATATAGAAACAATATTGTTCTTGTGAAAACAGGCAAGTCCCCCCTTTTCCTTCGGTAAGCAAATCTAGGGCCTGGCAATTTGTAGGGCTACCCGCGCTAGGGAGGTTATTTGTCTCTGGAGCGATGCTAAAGAAAGGGCAGTAGCATTGAGGGCTTTGTCTAGCTCTTCTTTAAGCTGTCTGGTAGTCTGGAGACTGTGGGCTAGCCCTACACTCCTGAGGCCGGCTCCTATGAGGGAGGTTGTGAAGGACAGCCCTACTAGCATGGAGCATGGCTCTTTTCTCCCATCAGCTAGTCAGGAGGGTGTGTAACTCTCTTTCGTGGTACTGTATCAGCTGTGGAGCTAGAATTGTTGGGTAGGAAGGGGAAGGAGTGCCTGGCTTTATGGTGTGGTAGAGAGTCCGGTTACACCAGAAGAAGGTTCCGGGGGTGCTGGTGATTCCTGCAGTTGTCACTGCGATGCTGTGGTTGCAGGCTGCTCCTCATCCATAGCATACCTGGGGTGCTCTGCCCTGGTCCTGGAACAGAGGTACACCTTGGAGGGAGAAAGAGACAGGGTTACTGGAGGTATTAAGAGGGTTAGGAATGGGGACCGTTGTTATAGTGGGGGGGGGGTCTAGATATGTTTTCAAAGGAAAACAACTGCTGACATTCTCTAGAGTGGTCAGGTTGAGTAGCCAGGCTCCCTGTTGTAGGAGGGTCAGCCAAGAAAAGGGTCCAGAATCTTCTTTCCTTGTCAGGTTAGATGTCAGGACCTTCTCTTGGTCCTGAATTGAGCTGGTGGTGTTGTATATAAATATGAGCTTGGGGTCTTTAACTACATAGGATTTGTGTGTGAATATGTCCCCAACTGGCCCTGAGTGATGTTCAGCTGCATATATCTTGCCTTTGACTCCAGTCTCCCAGACTCTGTCCCCTGGTTCCTTGACTTTTATCTGTAGATCATAAATAGGATTCCAGGTCTGGATGTTACACTGATAGTAGGGACAGCCCCCATACTTATCAGGCCACCTATAGCAGTAATCTTCTGGCTGCTCAGGGAGCAAACAGAGTGCTGAGAAGTGATGCTCCCACCCCTTCAGGCTCCTCAGGTTAGAGGTGGGGACGGTTAAAATCATTTGGCCCTTACATCCAGTATCTGGACAAGTCATGATGTCTACATTCTGAGTCACTACATTATTGTCTTTGGTATAGGTTTCTCTAGCAAAAAATCCTCCAGATGTAAGTCAGTTGGGCAGGGGGACATCAAGGTTGCTAGGTGGACCCAGAGGGTGATCACGATTTCAAGAGGGCTGGCTTTCATATCTGGAGACCAGGTGAGGTCTTTGGTGTAGGGGGAACTGGGGCTTCAATCTTCCACTGGTCCGGCTCTCCAACTGACTTCGGCTGGCATTGCAGTTTCAGGGCTGGAACCTTTTGAGCATCTGCCTCTGGGTTAGCTGCCACCTTCACTTGGTTGTAGTGGATCCAAGGGGTGATACCTGCAACTTTAAGGGCAGTTGGAGTAGTTAATAATACCAAGTGGGGGCCCGTCCATGTTGGTTGGAGTGGTTCCTTTTTCCAATCCTTTACCCATATGTATTGTCCTGGCCTGGAGTGTGCTGGCCCCCCTTATGGCTGTACCCTGTATCATTCTCTCCTTTCAAATATACACCCACTTTATATTTATATAAAGGACAATGAACGAAGGTCTCATCTTCTTGTAACTACTTCCGGCTGGACATGGACGTCGTCTTACCTACTCTTGGGTCAGGGGTGCCCTAAAAGAGGGGGGATACAGCACAGAGGAAGTCCTTCCTATAAGGAAAGAACCTTACAGGAACCTGGTCAGCTGGCTGTCACGAGGAAATCGCAGGTTTGGTGTCTAAAGTCTGGCAGTATTGGACCATTGGCATTCTGGTCGTATTCTGGAGGTGACAGATTAGGCAAGAAATGGGAGGCAAAATTAAATCATAACCACTAAATGGCGAAGGCAGGGACTTAAGAATGGCTTATCTGGAGGAAGGTGTGTAAGGCATGCTACACCTATCCAAAACTTTTGTGGCCCACCATACTTCATTCGGGCTGAGGGGAATACATTAGGATTTCCCTCTTTTCAGATTTCTGAGCCCTTTTTTTCCAAACCATCAAGACAGAAAAGGGAAAAATCAGTTCTAAAGTGAAGCCCACAGACTGCCTGAACTCTTCACCAACCCAATCACTTAATTCAGTGAAACTGTTGAGTTTCAGGGGGCGATGATGAAGATGGGCTCCTTAAGTGAGGCCTATATTGCAACCAATCACTCATAGGCATAGGCAGGTCATAGGCATACATCTTATGAAAACAGAAGAGCGCACAGGTTAATTTACACAACAATCCCCAAACCAGTCTCTGTGCCTGTGAGACTGTCTTTTGGGAAGACATTCCATTGCAAGGTCCTTTCTGCAATGACATTTAACAATGGCAATTTGACAGGTCCTTTGCACCAGTAAGTTGTACATCTTTGGTGATATCACAAACCTGGTTTCAACTTTCAAATGAAAACAAACTTTCAAGACAGTTAGCTATGCCATTCTGATGTCCAATACTGAACATTGTGATTCTCCTCGAATCACCATTTTTCTCCTTAATATCACCCTCACTGTTATTATGGGGACTACTTTGAGTTATACTTTTAATTTTTCCTGTTCATTTGCATAAACACACCAAGGGCAGCCTGGACCTCCTATGCTCCTCAAGTCCACTTTGCTGGAATTCACTCAGGGAACCCTCAGATTGACTTCTGTCTGCCCCTCAGGGCACAGAAGCAGAGCCACACATCTGCCATCTGGCTTTGCCTGTAACAGTCATTTCACTCAAGTCCTTGAGCCTCCATTGTGCCTACAGGTTCCTTTTTAGCCATCTTTCAGGAAAGCAACCTTTGTTCCCTCCCTGGAAAGACTGGCATGAACCGCACAACCAACCAAAGTACCAGGCTTCTCTTGTGGGCTTTTGCTAGCTTCACATGTCAATCCCAGTTCCCCAGGGCTTTCTGGTGATGACCAGAACCCATACATGCCTCCTTCAGGCATGACATTCCAGTCAAAGTCTTGGTTAACAAAACCACTATTAATGACTGGTCTTATTGGTTTTAAGCAAAGAAATCTTACGTCATCACACACTCCTTCAGAATGCCAAATTCTGGAGGGATCATGTAGTGAGAAAAATACAAAGCATGATGGAAAATCTTTTTCCCTATTCATTTTCTTCCAGAGTATGAAGTTTCAAGCTTTTCTAGAATCTTCAATTTTCTTTTCAGAGTAGATACAGAGTAAAATCTGAAACACAGAGTTCTGGAACAATACACAGGTAGAGGCATTCTCTTGCACCAAATGTGTCCATTGGTGCCTTGCAGAGACACATTCCTTCCTAGGTCTTATGATACAGGTTTCTGATGAGACCAGAACCAATGTGAGAAATTTACTCTTTTCTTATAAAACCAGAAAACAAGTAGTTGAGGTTTCCATTACTCCAGGTTTAAAACTTTCACAACTTTTATACATATTTCTAGTCATCTAGATTTAACTATTCACTTAAAATTCTTCTGCAACATTCACAAACCCTTTATTCTTCTTTTTCCTTCTGATATCCACTGGGCTTCTCAAAACTTTCACTTCCACAGACCTTCTGCAACATTCTATAAATCAGATGGTCACCCTCCGGCCTCAGTTAATGACCTTAAGAACCAGAGCCATTGCCATTACAACCAGTTACACAGAGAACCTGGCTGCTGCAGTGTCCACACAGCAGCAGCATACAGCCCATAATCTGAAGAGAACCTTTAGGCCACCACCTTGTCCAGTTCCAAGATGGAGACACCCAAGCATGCTGCGTCCTCCATGGTGGAGCACTCACGTGGCTCATCTTCTATTTTACCCAAAATGGCAGCACCGTGACTCCAGTTCTGCCCACCTGCGTGAGTGGACCTGCGGCTCCAGATCCAGTCTCTGGAGTTAAGGAGGCTCCTCCCCCCCCGTGGGTGCGGCAGGGAAGTGGAGCCTACTAGGGGTTTGTTTCCTCCCCAAACCTGAATACAGGTTCCCTCCTGGGGAAGCCCACTCTGAAAGTCGGCCACTCCCACTCACAGAAAGTCTGGAGTTGATTGGCACTCATGCTGGGGTCCTGTCCCCAGAACTGATCGAAGTTCCTGAGCATACAGTCAAGCACCATGGATGGCCCACCACCCATGGTGATCCTCCCTTAATGACGCAGACAGACTGGGGTAGGGGAAATCGCTTCGCCTGCCTGGCCTCTCCTCTCTCTC
>PVKM010013637.1:0-30024 GCA_004027735.1 Carollia perspicillata
GGCACTTGCCTATGGTCAGAGGTACTGCCCTCACACAGCAGTATAAGAACTTAGAACCACTGCTTGAACTGGCTAAATGGTTGTTTTCTTTGTGCCTACTAAATCCATGAGGTAGCACACAGGAAAAAAAGGCTCCTTTCGTCCCCAAATATGGATACCTTAATTTTGCCCAGTAAAAGCTAGATTAGCTAGTTCTTTCCCAGGAGGAACTTGTGGGATTTCATCTGTCTAAAGCTCATCTTGTCTGACAACTCCCTCTAGTGAGAGACAAGAGATAACACTGACAAACTACCCTTTGGCTCCTGCCACTTTTCACCAGGCTCAGGTGGCCATTGAGATTTGGCCTGTTCTCAACCTTTGTCTAGCTGTGAGCCAAGAGTAAAATGCCTAACTGCGGAGAAGACACCTGCCACTACTCCCCCCACCAATGTCAGCTGACTGCAAATTGAGTTTTCATTGGCCAGGGGGAATCCCTGAAAGGGAAGGGATTAAGTTTTACTTATTTTAAGGGATTAAAATAAGTAAAATCCACTCCTATTAAGGAAGACCTATTTAGTCAGGGGAGAAGAGGACCGCATTTCCTAGGAGAACTGAGTGAATCAAGTCACTCCAGGGACACACGCTCCAGCAGCCATGTCCTCACTGCACAGCTGGGGAGCTGTGAACATCTTCAAGTGCCTGTAGAATACAACCAGTAAGGCAGCTACTAAGGCTACACTCCCCTTCCTCTCTTTGGGTTTGCTCCGTCTCCTCGTCTAACCCATGAGTTGCACCTGCAGAAGCAACGCCATTGGATGGCTTCTTACTCAACAAAAGCACTTGGACAGGCAGGAAGAGGAGAGAAGGGCGTGCACTAGGGGATCCACATAAGGTGACTAGTGGACGGTTCCAAGTTGTGGGGAGGGACCCCGATTGTCTAGCAATAGAAACAAAACCTTGAAACTTCAGTTCTTTGCATCGCTGGACCAAGACGTTCCTGGAATGGGGTTCTGTGCACACTGGTGGTTACCGGAAGACGCAACAATCTTCAAGGAAGGAAGGAGGGTCGATGCAAGGGGGCGCTTACACAGGCGGCTCAGTCCGAGATTTCCTATCCGCGCGATGCTCCTTTGAAACGGTTACCGAGTTGTTTCGCTGGATAAGGGCTGGGTAAGAGCTTGTTGAGAAAATTAAAAATAAATAAGCGTGTTCGGCCCCGCCGCCACAAGAATAAACAATGATTGGTTTGGAAAATATGTGTCGGTGTGGCCACAACCGTCCCCAGGAGGTAACAGCCGGCGAAAGGGCTCAAGGAGCATCCCGCGGAGGCCAGACCAGGATCATGTCGCGCCTGCCGGGAGGCTGGTGCGGGGCCGGGCCGGAGGTCGCCTCCGCCGCTCACTCCTCACGGTACCACACGGGCCGCCGCTCCCGGCCGGGGCCGCCAGCTCAATTGTGGCCGAGGGCGCCTCTGTCCCGGAGCTTTATTCGTTGTATCTGCCTCACGGGCGGCAGCCCCGCGCGGTGACTGCGCCGGCAAAGGGGGCGGGCGCGCAAACGGGAGCCGGGTCATGCGGACTACGACCCAGGGAGATTGCGGCCCCGAGGACTACGGCTACGCGGACCGTTGCCTGAGCGGAACCGCTAACGGCCGAGCGCTAACGACCGCGCACCTGCCCCTCCACAAACTTCTCCCCATTCCCTCGCGCCAAGGGCCTGGACACTGCTCGCCCCGCCCTTCCTCTGGCCACGCCCCCTACCTCGCCCCGGACCGGCTTGCCGGCTGGTGGAGTCAAACCCACGGAAGACGGACCCAGAGGCGGGGCGGAGACCGTCGCTCTGTTGTGACGTATACCACTGGCGCGGAGGGTGACGCAAAGGGGCCCGTTGTCTGTGTGTGGGGCTAGGGGCCCCGGGGGCGTCGGGGGCGTCGGGGGCTCCCGACGGGGGCGGCGGTGGGTCGCGAGGGCCTGGACATGGCGCTGAGGGGCCGCCCCGTGGGAAGATGAATAAGGGCTGGCTGGAGTTGGAGAGCGACCCTGGTGAGGAGGGGGCCGGCTGGCCGGGCTTTGGGGAGGCCGGGTGGGCCCGGGAGGCGCCTCCCTGACCACTACCTGCCCCTCTTGTCGCCCCACTAGGCCTCTTCACCCTCCTGGTGGAAGATTTCGGTAAGAGTCTCTGCTACCCGCCGGACTAGGGCTGTGGGGGCCCACGCCTGCGCCCTCGCCGCACGGCCAGGAGCTGCCTTTCCCGACTTCTTTACTTCCCTGATCGCAGGTGTCAAAGGGGTGCAAGTGGAGGAGATTTATGACCTTCAGAGCAAGTGCCAGGGGTGAGTGGCTTGGCGGCAGGACCTCCCTTTACACCTCGAGGGCTCGGGAAGGGTCTGGGGAAGAGTGCCTCTCAAGGGAGATAGTATCAGGAACCCTAAGATGTAAAAGCTCATGTAAGGAAGCATCCCTCCTCTTTGGGTGTTTTTCTGATGAAATTACTTTGTTTTCTCCTATTCTTCCCTCAGCACTTCCCTTTATGTAGTAGCACCTCCCCCCGCACCCCTATAAATTCTAACCATCCTTTGGAGTACAGTTCAGCTGCTTTTTCTGGTCTTGGAGCAGGAAGCCAGGCTCTTCTCTATACGCAGACCCCATGGTGCCTTTTGTGCAGCTGTAATTTATTAATTACTGCTTTAGCATGCTGGTGCGCTAGTGTCTTTAATGTCCACACAAGGGTCTTGTATTGATTGGTCTGTGTGTAGCATCTACAAGGCCCCTCCTGGACGACCAACCGCAGGGTCTTGGTTTGGTGGTCCTGCAGAATAGAGGTGTGGAGAACTGCTGCAGTGACTGAACTGAGAGTCTGCTTTTATTTCCCAGGAAAGAAGGGGCTGATGTGGGTGTTCATTTTCTTCCTTGGCTGCACTGGGGCTCAGGCCTTGGGGTCCCCAAGTGAGAATTAGTGTTTAAATCCCTCATCAGATTTTTTCGTTCTCGCCTTACCCTCTGTTCCTACCCTGTCTTGGGCCATTGGTTTCAGATTTTCTTCTCTTATCCCAGAACGGTATACTTCATAAGGATACTGGGTGGACACCTGGAGAACCACAGCCAGAAGCTGATGTTTAGACAGCTTGTGGCAGGCTTTGGGCTGTCAGGGCTCAGGGGCACTTTGGGCAGTGCTGGGCAGAAACCAGGGGAGAGCTGTGATTACAGGAAGGGCACCTGAGTGGTAACACAGTGCAGAGGAATAGGGGGAGGAAAAAAAGGGAATATTGGTTGCTGTCCCCCGCTTGGCTGGTTTAGCTCTGTTTCTTGCTTTCCTCAGCCCCGTGTATGGATTCATTTTCCTGTTCAAATGGATCGAAGAGCGCCGGTCCCGTCGCAAGGTCTCTACCTTGGTGGATGATACATCTGTGATTGATGACGATATTGTGAATAATATGTTCTTTGCCCACCAGGTCTGCTGGGTTTTGTGTTCTGTCTGGAGGGTGGGGTGCTGCCGTTTTCTTTGCTTGGGAAGTGGAAGTGGGAGAAGGCAGGAAGAGGAGGTAGGCAGATACCAAGGATGGTGGTTGTAGAAGTCCCTTGGCAGAAGGAATTGAGCTCTTATTCATTAAAAAAGGGAGACTCTTTAGAGCAGTGTGGGTCTGAATCCACTCTCCATGTCCCCAGACATTGGATATTTAGTTAAATGAACAAATATTGGGCAGAGATGAGGGTGGTTGCCCAGATATGACTGTCCCTCTCTGTGTCGCCATTCCTGATGAATGTGGGCTTCAGTTGAGGATGCTGTGTATGGGTGATTGTTCTTGGTTTCACAGCTGATACCCAACTCTTGCGCCACTCATGCCCTGCTGAGTGTGCTCCTGAACTGCAGCAATGTGGACCTGGGGCCCACCCTGAGTCGTATGAAGGACTTCACCAAAGGCTTCAGCCCTGAGGTAGGCCACAGTGCCTTAATCCTGGGTCACAGCTGGCTGGGCAGATCTGGCCTCCAGGGCCACTGATGCTGTCATATGACATTTGGCACTATGAGGCTTTTTGTTTTTCATGTGAATGTTTACATTATGTTACATTACCTTGATTCTTAAATTAATTGTGTAAGGCAATTGGTTCTAGGCCCATTGTAAGGAAAAGAGACAAACCTAGGGAAGGAAGGAACATTGCTTAATCGATATCATTTTAGGACTTTGTCAGCACTTTACAGGACACATTGCTCCCAGTGTCCTCTGATTTCTGTGCAGGGACATTAGAGCTCATCTATTTGGGGCTCCAGAGCTCTCTTCTACCTTTAGGAGAGTCCTCCTGTGCTTCTGTAGGTTCCTGGAACACCTCCAGGCCTGCTCTCCTAAGCTTTGTTTCCCACCCAGAGGCTCCCCTGAGAAGTTGTTCTGATCTGGCTTATTTTCTTCCCTCTAGAGCAAAGGATATGCGATTGGCAATGCCCCCGAGTTGGCCAAGGCACATAATAGCCATGCCAGGTGTGTGGGAGCTGATGGGGGTGGGGGTAAGGAAGGGCTGTCCCATTCTGGGTCCTGACTCTGTCCTTCCCCAGACCCGAGCCACGCCACCTTCCGGAGAAGCAGAATGGCCTTAGTGCAGTGCGGACCATGGAGGCATTCCACTTTGTCAGCTATGTGCCTATCACAGGCCGGCTTTTTGAGCTGGATGGGCTCAAGGTCTACCCCATTGACCATGGTAGGCACTCTGAGCTGGGGGCCCTTTGGGTTTCTCTGCTTAAACTTCTAAAGAGCTGGGGTCCAATGTCCTCAGGTGCTTGGGACTCAGTGGTGGGGGATGGGGGATGGGTGTTTAGGACATCTGGCTTTGGCCAGACAGCACCCTGTACTGCATTGCCTGACTAGCCTCTTACTCCCTGGCTCAGCTACTCCATCCTCACGCCCACTCTTGGCTTGCTCAAACTCAGAGTTTCCCACTTGCTGACTCCTCATCTTGGTGTTTCTTAGGGCCCTGGGGGGAGGATGAGGAATGGACAGACAAGGCCCGGCGGGTCATCATGGAGCGTATTGGCCTTGCCACTGCAGGGTAAGGGCCCTGTGCCTCCCCTATCCTCTGGACCTGTGTCCCCATTTGGAGGGATACAGAAAAGGGAACCAAGGCAGAGAGAAGCCAGGTGACTTGTGCAAGGCCACATGGCAAATCTGAAAAGGTCAGAGTTAGATTTTGGCTCCCAACTCATTGCCCTGTTTCCTGCCCAGGCTGCCTATGGCCTGCTTTGGGGAGGGGGAGACCTTGGTGGAGCCCTGGGTTGCCTAGGTATGCTGGCTCACTTCTTACCAGGCCCCTACACAGTTCATTGGAAGTTACCATCTCAGGAGACTGGTGTGCATGGTTAGTTGCTGCCTGCCTATCATGGGCCTGTGGCTATATGGCTGTAGGAGTGACTTCAGGAAGCCCTGACAAGATATCTGCCTCAACCTGATGGTGGGTCTTGGGTGGGAGCTGCTCTCACAGCTGCAGCTGTGACTGCAGGGAGCCGTACCATGATATCCGCTTCAACCTGATGGCGGTGGTGCCTGACCGCAGGATCAAGTATGAGGCTAGGCTGCATGTGCTGAAGGTGAATCGTCAGACAGTACTGGAGGCCCTGCAACAGGTGGGTACCCTCCTGCCTGGTGCCTTCCCAGCCATCTTCTCTTCCTCACTGGGGCCTCCTCCTCACTGGGGTTTCTCCAAATCACCCTCATAGATCTGGGCTTCAACCAACCACTATGTCTTTTGCACCATTTTTGGGAAAGGTGGGACTTGGGGTGGGGAGGGAAAGTCATTTCCTAAAGGAGGTTTGGGTTTCACTGTTCTATTTCTTTGTGAGGGAGTGGGTAGAGCCAAGGCTCTTAGCTGTCTGAGGTAGAGGCTGGGGCAGCCTTCTCTCCTCTGAGCCTTGGATTCTGTTTTCAGTTGATCAGGGTAACACAACCAGAGCTGATTCAGACCCACAAGTCACAAGAGTCACAGCTGCCTGAGGAGACCAAACCAGTCAGTGGCAAGTCCCCCGTGGCTCTGGAGGCAAGCAGGGCCCCAGTGGCCACTGAGGGCACCCACACAGGTACTTGGGGTCTTAGGGCCTCTTGTGGGCTTTATTGCTTGACCTGGGAGACCCAACAGAGCAAGTCTTTTCCTATGGAGGCACTTGGGCAGTGATTCATGGGCACCTACAGGAGGCCTGAAGCCTCAATGCTTATATCCCTCTCCCTTCTAAACATGGAGAGAAAGCAGTTTTTCCCTAAAGAAATGAAACTGTAAAGGGCCGCCATTACCAAAGGCCCCTCAGCCTTTTCTGTAATGCATATCCCTTTCTGGTTTTCTTAGAGGCGTTTTTTTCCTTTCTGCTTCCCTCTCTTTTTCCATTTTACTCTTCTCCTGTCTCGCTGTGGGCCCACTAATAACTTCCATCCCACCAGCTTGCTCGTGTACACCTTGCTTGATTGTCCCGTGGGAAGGGAGAGGGAGTAGTGCAGTGTCACAGGAGTGGGGAGACAGTGGGTTGGGGACAGCTTTTCTTGAGGAGCTGGCTGAAAGTCCTGCTTGTGTTCCTTCTCTCAGATGGTGTGGAGGAGGTGGCTGGTGCATGCCCACAGGCTCTGACCCACAGTCCTCCCAGCAAACCCAAGCTGGTGGTGAAACCTTCAGGGAGCAGCCTCAATGGTGTTCCCCCCAACCCCACTCCCATTGTCCAGCGGCTGCCAGCTTTTCTGGACAATCACAACTATGCTAAGTCCCCCATGCAGGTGAGCTGAGAGTGCCCCCACAGGATTTCCTCCAGGATTCTCTTCAAAGGCTGCCGTAGGCATTTTCCTCAGGTGGTTCTTGGTGATCATCATCCTGGTTCCTCTGATAGTTGGCAGCACCCGACAAGGCGGGGGGCTTAGGGAGGCAGAGAGAGCTCCTCCTACTTTAAGTCCAGCTACATGGCTATGGGCCTGAGTGTTGAGGTCATGTTCCTTGGTACAACTCTATGGGTTGGATTCTGCTGGCCAAATAAAGGCACATGTTTCAGGGCCCTCTGTTTCTCTCAGAAGCCCTGTGTAGGCTGGTGGTGCGGGTAGGCAGTAGCTTTCCTACGAGCCAAGGGTGGGCTCTGGAATACCTAGAGGGTTCTGTGGACTTGACCTGAGAGCCGTGTTGGCTTCCTGTCTGGGCTGTGACAGCTTTGTCCAGCTTGGGCTGACTGACCCCTGCTGATTGGCTGCCCTGGATTTTTGCCCCAGGAGGAAGAAGACTTGGCAGCAGGTGTGGGCCGCAGCCGAGTTCCAGTCCGCCCACCCCAGCAGTACTCAGACGATGAGGATGACTATGAGGATGACGAGGAAGACGATGTGCAGAACACCAACTCCGCCATCAGGTCAGCCTCAGCTCTGTAAGGCTGGAAGCTCTGAGTGCTACGGACCCTATCTTGAATATTCCAGCTTGTGTTTGAGAGTACCCTTCAGCAGATAGACAGTGCTGAGCACCTGCTGAGTGCAGGGCTCTGGGGGAGGCTGGCATGAAGGAGGCTGACTCCAGGTCCCAAGAAACTTTTGGAGGGCTGGGGTGGGTGGGGAGGGGGCTGAGCACATTTAACCAGACATCAAAACATGTCCTTTGGGAGGTTGCTTTTTGGCTAGGCCTTGTAAGAATTGGATGAAGCAGGGAAGGAGGAGATAGGGCAGGGGTACTTTGCTAGAAGACATGGCATTGGCAAAAAGCTAGCAGCTGGAATAGAAGTGTCCTTTGAGGACACCTGGCTGTAGCTGTCAGAGCTTAGGGTGCCAGGCTTGGCATGGCTGGGTCAGGCAGCTGGACAGAGAGAGGAGCTGCAGGGTCAGTCCCTGGATGTCAGGGTGTGTTTAATAGTTCTAGGCATTGCTGGGTGTGTGGTCACCTGGTGCACTCCTTTGGCTCACCTCTCCTTGGGCTCCACAGGTACAAGCGAAAGGGTCCAGGGAAGCCAGTGCCGTTGAGTGGCTCTGGGGATGGGCAGCTGTCAGTGCTGCAGCCCAACACTATCAACGTCTTGGCGGAGAAGCTCAAAGAGTCCCAAAAAGACCTCTCAATTCCCCTGTCCATCAAGACCAGCAGTGGTGCTGGGAGTCCGGCAGTGGCAGTACCCACGCACTCACAGCCCTCGCCCACCCCCAGCAATGAGAGCACAGACACAGCCTCCGAGATTGGCAGCGCTTTCAACTCACCACTGCGCTCGCCCATTCGCTCAGCCAACCCCACGCGGCCCTCCAGCCCTGTCACCTCCCACATCTCCAAGGTGCTTTTTGGAGAGGATGAAAGCCTGCTACGTGTTGACTGTATACGCTACAATCGTGCTGTGCGTGACCTGGGTCCTGTCATCAGCACAGGCCTGCTGCACTTGGCCGAGGATGGTGTGCTGAGTCCCCTGGCACTGACAGGTGGGCCTTGGGCTGGCTCACTGGCCACTTGGTGTACCAAGGATGGAGGAGGGGAGGTAGCCAAGTGACCATCAAGTGTCCTGCACTCTGATGGGTCTTCTCCTGCCTTCTTTTCCCAGAGGGTGGGAAGGGTTCCTCGCCCTCAATCAGACCAAGCCTGGGCAGCCAGGGGGCTGGCAGCCCAGAGGAGAAGGAAGTGGTGGAAGCTGTAGATGGCAGAGAGAAGTCTGGGCTGGTCAGGCCCAGTGAACCCTTGAGTGGGGAGAAGTACTCACCCAAGGTGAGCTCCTGTGGGTTTCTCGTCTCATCCTAGCAGGGGGAGGGATTGGGTTCTTGACTGGAGTTTTGGTGGGCAGGTTGGTGGTTATGAAGCCTGAATGGGTTGGGTAGTGGAAGAGGCCTCAGTAAGCTCCAGGCACTCTGGCTGCTTATCTTTGCCTCTAGCTGCTTCCTGGTAGTATGGCTTTGGTGCTGGCCAGTCCCCCTCACGGGTCCAACGCTGGGTTTTGGCAGGAGCTTTTGGCACTGTTGAAGTGTGTGGAGGCCGAGATTGCAAACTATGAGGCCTGCCTCAAGGAAGAGGTAGAGAAGAGGAAGAAATTCAAGGTGGGTTATCTCTCCCATTACCTGGTCCTCTGCCCATGACTGCCATCCCAGAGGTGCGACCTCTCGAGGTCAGCTGGTGGCAGCTCTCTGGAGATCGGCTGCAGTGCCCTCATCCCTTTTTCCCACAGATTGACGACCAGAGAAGGACCCACAACTATGATGAGTTCATCTGCACGTTTATCTCCATGCTGGCTCAGGAAGGTGAGGGTTCTCACTGCGTGTTACCTGGTATGCCCTCCTGAGGGCCATGCTCCTCAGGTTCCTGCTCTGTCAGGCCTCTGCTAGGGATCGAACAGACTGCGGAGCTCAGGGAGGCCCGGGAGGCCCTCAGCTCTTGGCCTGAGTCTGTAGCCTGTTGAGCAGGTGGCTGCTGGGCATCCAGCTACCTGCTCAAAGGCCTCTGCCTCTCTGCAGGCATGCTGGCCAACCTGGTGGAACAGAACATCTCAGTGCGGCGGCGCCAAGGGGTCAGCATTGGCCGGCTCCACAAGCAGCGGAAGCCTGATCGGCGGAAACGCTCACGCCCCTACAAGGCCAAGCGTCAGTGAGGACTACTGGCCCTGACTCTGCAGCCTGCTCTTGCCTTGTGGCCCTCACCAGGGCCCCTTCCCGGTCCTACTCCCTACTTCCCAGTATTACTGAATAGTTCCAGCCAGAGAGCTCAGACCCTGGAAATGGAAGCCAGACCAAGATTTCCTGCATTGTGCCCCCAGGGTCTGGTAGGGCAGGTCAAGCCCATAGTGCTCAGGAAGCAGCAGCTGGAGCTGGGGCACAGTATGGTGCTGCGGCTTCCTCCACAGCTGGCTGTGGATCTGCAGGACTTGGCCTTTCTGCCAGGGTAGCAGAATATATATTTTACCTACAGAGACATCTATTTTTCTGGGCTCTGGCCCATCTTGCCACCACTGTGTTGACATAGCCGGCTTCCTGACTATGTGTTCTCTCTTAACAGTTGTCCTGGTGGGACCTGGGTGGGCATGGGCCTGTTGCTGTAGCTGCAGCCCCAGCCACCATTGTCTCTGTTGTGAGGAAGCCAGGTCTGTTCTTTGAAGCCAGGTCTGCTCTTTGTTCCTCCTGGGAGAGCTCCAAACTCAGGGACCTGGATTCTGGGCTGGGTTGGGAGTGGGGGGTCCCAGTGGGGGTGGGGTGAGCAACCTGCTATAGTCCCAGTCTTGAGCAGAAAGGAATGTTTGAGCTGCTTGGTGGCTTATAAACTCCCTTGCTGGCTCCAGTCAGGCTTGTCAAGCCTGCTTCCCCTTGAGCAAGGCTCTGGGGCTCTTTGCCTTCAGTGTTGTGGCCCTGGCAATGGGCTTGCTTTGGGCTCCTGGACTCTGTCCCTGGAGCCTGGGGCTCAGAGAAGCAGCTGCCCATCCCCTCAGTATTACCATGTCTCCCTTCCCTTAGGGGTAGCAGAGACAGGGCTGCTTGCAGGAAACTGGCATCACTCAGCTCTCCCTGCCACGCCAGCTTCCTCAGCCTCTGCAAGGCACTCAGGGTGGGGGACTGCAGGACCAAGATGACCAGTTGGAGCCCCCATGTTCCCAGAGGGCCTGATGCCAAGGAGTAATGGGCCTAGCAATGCCTTTGAGCTCAGCCCCCAAATAATAGCCCTATGGCCTCTGCCAGATGGCTTTGAAGGAGATCCAAGGAGACCCCTTTTCTGTACATAGTGACCTGGGAGGGGGTTGGGGGACAGCTGGCAGGCATGGCAGTTGCCTCTGCACGGAGCACAGCCTGACACCTCGACCCCCTGTAAATATTGGATTGATAAGTGAATAAAACTCTCCTAAAAAAATGAACCCTCCTGTTTGTTGCTGGCCTGAAGTTTGTACTCTAGGCTGAGAAGGGAGTGAGGACCTAAGCAGGCCTGGGCCCAAGGCCCACCCACCAGAAATGAGAAGTATGCATTCTTGAGTATTCAGCCTTCTGGGGAAGAGATATTTGGGACGCTAGGCCTGGGATCTAGGACCTCAGCTGAGGAGGGGCTTCACGTGGGCTGTGGATTCTGAAGAGTTGCATGCACTGTGCTGTTTGGGAGGAGAGGGCTATGGCTTTCACCAGAACTGAAAGCTTTGCAACCAGGAGCGATGCTGGGGCTCTGCGTTGAGGCAGGGGTGCCTCTAGTCCTGCCTGGTGTCCTCTCCCTCGAGGGGCACTGGGACCTTGGAGGGTTCACCTCTTGTTGCACCTGCACAGGTCCAGCAGGTTAAAACTACTACCTGTCACCTCTTCCCCCTCACTAGCCACATTTTCTCTTGGAGCTGCTGTAGCCCCTTACCCTCACTGTTTCCTTGGCAATGTGTTGTATGGAAGCAGCCTTATGTAAGCAGGTAAGGCTCAGCTGGACTGCTTAGAAAACTCAACTTTAATGGCTCCCTCCCTTCTGTCCAACTCTAGTAGTCCAGGGCACAGATGAGGGCCACACCACGCTTGATCCAGTGTCGCTGGGGCTGGTCAGAGGGGATCTCCACAGCAATGACGTAGTTGGTGGAGTGGCCTGTGGTTGATAGTGTCCCTGGAACAAGCAACAAAGGGAGACAGTTGAGTTGCCACAACTAGAGAAGGACGGGGTAAAGGCAGTGGATTTGGCAGACTTGGGGACAAGGAGGGAGTCTTGACCGAAGGGGAAGCCTGCTTGGTGAATGGGTCTGGCCAAGGCTCAGGCCTGCCCAGGGTTAATGCACTGACTGAGGACAGGCAGCAATGGGAGAGTTGCACCACTCATGTCCTGTTGGACCCAGGACCCAAGGTGGATCCGCTTAGGGGGGCAACAAGGTGGTGAATTCAGGGGCCACTCCGTAGATGAGCCCTGCCTGCTGCTGCCAGGTTCTGTCCTTGCCTGGTTGGTCCAAGGACTGCTGACTGACCCCTGTTGGCCATCTTGTTCAGCTAGCCTGGGTCAGCCTATCTGGCCTGGGCTGGCCCAGTGCTGGGCCCCCACCTGTGGTGTAGGCTCCCTGCCCTGGGCATCGTACCAGAGCGGGTCAGCGTCTTATAGATGGGACACAGGTAGAAGGCCTGGTCCTGAATTTTGCGGTTGGGTGTCGGCAGGAGCCAGATAACAGCCATTTCCGTGTATAGCTCCTTGGGCCGAGACTCGGCCAGCTGGAAGGCCATGGGGTCCCAGCGGGCACCTTCCAGGAACAGCCCATGGATGTAGCATCCCACTTCAGGCCTTTTCTTGAGCTCTGACACTGACTGGTGCATCACCTGTGATGGGCACAGACATGCCCCACCCGCATCAGTACCCAGAATCTGGGTTAGAGTTTTGGTTCTGAAGCACAAACTCCCTCCTGAGAGTTCTGCCTGCCTGCCTGCCCACCCCTCATCATTTTAGCCGGTAGCCTGCGGTCTATGTCCTGCCCTTGGGATTTCCATGGGGCTCATGGCTTCTGGCCTGGTTCTCCTTTCCCCCCACCCCTGCTCAAGGGTCCCCTGACTGCGAGACAGGTGTGGCCTCAGAAATAAGTGATCAGGCTGTACCCCAGCCTGTCACCTGACCTGGCCCTGGCTGTGTCCAGACCTTGAAATCGAAGGAGATGGTGTCAATGGAGATGACAGACTTGCGGGCAAAGTTCTGTAGGGTGCCTGTCAGGAAAGCCTGGGGGAAGAAGAACCCACTGATCCAGAAAACAGCTGGGATGCCTCCTTTGATCCAGGTCTGCACGAAGTCCAGGCGTTGTAGCAGATCCATGACCCATGAGGACAGTGGCTTAAGCGATGGGTAGGCCTTGGCGTTCCAGAGCTCAGGCACAGCGTTGTTGTATAGGCTGGCAGCCACCAGCTCCAACTGCGAGGACATCACCACCAGCCCCTTGAGCGCCTTGAGCAGGTCTCGCAGCATCTGTGTGATCACCTGAAGCAGCTGGTTGTACCTATGGGGCCAGGGCTGTGTAGCAGTACCTACAATCTGCAGTTGTAGGCCATAGACAAGAAAACAGTGGTCTAACAGGGGCTAGAACATAGAGCTGCTTGGACAGTTTGGGCACCAATCCCAGCTCTGGCCTTTAGTAAATGTATGACCTTAGTTCACTTAATCTTTTTTGGGCCTTGGTTTACCATCTGTAAAATGGGAATAATAAAAATGTGGCTGAATTCAGAGGATGGATTTTAGCACCTGGCATGGCACCTGGACCATGGTACCTCTTGCTAGCATTCTCTACAGCTCTGGCTTGTTGACTCCGGACTGGTGGTGGTGAGGGGTGTCTGGGGTAGGGGCATTACCGAATGACCTCCTGTACGAGCACTGTGTTCATTGACTCCTCATACAGCACAGGGTACTTGCTCATCACCAGCTGCAAGTTGACGGGCTCAGGCACCCGGAGCAGAATGTTGTGGGCCACATCTTCCACTATCTGCAGGCACAAAGGGATACTGGGGGTCAGGGTTGCCCCCCACAATCCTCATAAGATCTCACATGCACAGAGTTTCTTCCCACAAGGGAACAGGCAGGATAGTGGGTGGGAGATTAGCCCTGACCAACCCTTGGGTCCCTTCCCCCGGTTGCATCCCACCTCCTCCCTGCTCTGGCCGCCCACAGAGGATGATTTCGGTTGCAGCTGTATTATAGCATTGAGCAGAGTGTAAGTCTCATTCTGGGCGAAGGTGATGTTGGCATTGTCATGCAGGCCAAAGATCTCAGGCATGTCGTTGAGTGGGAGGCCTTTGATGTAGGAGAGGTAACCCTGTGGGTAGGGAGGCACAGCTGAAGCCCCTGCGTGGCTCTACCCCCAGCCTGTGGGTGGCCTTCCAATTAAGCACACCCCCCACCCATCGCCCTGGTTGTAACCACATTGTTCTTGGGACTCCATGGCCCCTGAGGCATGACGGGGGTGGCTTCTGCCTCCCTTCCAGCCCCATTCTCACTGCCATCCAGCTCCCTGCTCCTTCATTGGGCTTCTCAAACCTGCCACACTCCCTTGTTTCCACACTCTGGAATGCCTGACCCAGCCCCTGACCGCTCCTCACCCATCTTGGCTGAAGCAGAGCTTCTTCAGGGAGGACCCTTGACTATGTGGGCTGGGTCCGGTTGCTCCTGCCTTACCCCTTCCTCATTGAGTGCCCTCAGGCAGCAGTGACTGTCTTTGTGGGTTGGATTAATCAATGAGAAGGAGCTACTGCAGGGCAGGGCCAAGTCTCCTTTCACCCAGGACCAGGTGGTTCTCAGTACCCCAGAACCCAGGCTGTGCTCACGTTGAGATCATAGGTGGGTTGGATCTGGTGGTAGATGCCTGAAGTGCTATAGCTGTGCTCAGGCAAGAGCACTTCGGGGCTGTAGAAGTCCTCCAGGATGTTCATGATGCAGCGGCGGTCCCAATCGTCGGTGACACGGCCCCCGTAGTTGATCTCCCCTGCTGTGTACTTGAGGACCTATGTGGTGGGTGGGTAAGGGCCCCACAAGTGCCCAGCTCCCCACCCTCAGCCTGTCTCCAACCCACCTTGTAGGGGATGTCTTCATACTCGTCCAGGAACATCTTGAGCTGGCTGATACAGATGCGCAGGTCCCCATCTGTGAACTCATAGGGGATGTTGAAGCCCAGGGGCCCAAACTTTCGGCGCTCCAGTGCATTCCCATGGAACAGGCACAGAGACAGCAGCAGGGACTTGAACTCTGTCACCTGTGAGAGGTGAGGGACAGAAAACATGAGGGCCAAAGACAGGGGGCAGGTGGGCTAAGGCACTACCCAAGTGTACCTCACCTTGTGACAGGAGTTGAGGAAGTCATCACTGAGGCTGCTGTAGGACTTGAGCAGGTTGGCCTTGACACCACGTGGTGGCTCAATGGTCATCTTGGAGCCATTCTGCAGGATGGACACTGGGAACTTGTTGCTGGGCAGGCTAGTGAGCCACAGGCGGAAATCCCGGTGCACCTGGTGGCCATGTTCCATGTGAGCATTGGGACCCATACCTGGTAGCCTCCCCAATACCAGGCTCCCTCCTACCCAGGGACCCTGGGCCACCCTCAGCCTGACTCTACCCCTGGGGGGCCCAGACCAGGCTGCACAGACCACTGATTAAGGATACAAGCTTTGCACCCTGACTGGTGTGGTAATGTGACTTGGGTGCACTGGGAAGATTAATGTAGTCGAGGCAAGTTCCTGAGCACTTCCTGTGTGCCGGGGCTGGGCTGGGCTAAGCACTTTGCAGGACCATCTTGTTTAGCTCACAGTCCTGGGTGGATACATTAGCACTCCCTTTGGCAGAGGAAGCTGGTGCACCTTGTCGGGATTGATGTGCTCAATGAGGTGCTCTAGGGCTGGCATCCAGCTTGGGGCCAGGTGGCAGTTCTGGAAGAAGACCCACTTGCCCCTCTCTATGGAGCTGCGCATCATGGCTTCTGCCCGTGGGCCCTGTGGGGGTGCAAGTGCAGAGTGGTGGGACCAGCTGGTCTGGCTGGCCATCACCCTCCTAGCCCCACCCTTACCTGGCCCTGGCCCAGGGAGATAGCAGAAAGCTTCTTGGAGAACTTCATCTCTTCAGCAAACTTGTATAGGTCGGCAGCAGGGTCAGTGCCCGGCGATAGCACAAAGATGAGAGGTGTCGTAGAGTTGGAGTCTTTGAACACCACTGACAAGTTGGCTGTCTGCAGGGCAGAGAGACATGCTGGGGCCACGTGGGGCAGAGGAGGCACAGGGACCTGGGCAAGGGACAGCAATCTGGGGACCCCCAGAGCCTTTGGGGGGTGGGCTAGGAGTCCTGGCTTGATGAAAGCTGCAAAGTGGTCTGTCCAGGTGCAGTCAGGCCCCTGGCACCCATGTGGGGATTGCAGGCGGCACTGGCTAGCAGCACTTGCCTGGGGCTCAATGAAGCGTGGCTCCAGGTTGGCGGCCACAAAGTCTTGCATGGCGTTGGTAACCTTGTCTCCACGTAGGCAGCGCAGGACCAGCAGCTTCTGGAACTGGTCCAGGTACTGATCCCAGATGCCAGGCAAGGGTTCCCTGTAATAGTGCCCATGTCTCCCTGAAAGCTGACCTATGGGAAGGCATTGGCCACAGGGACTCTGCTGGCTGGATGGCAAAGGAGAGTAGAGTGTCTGGAGGTGTGTGGCTGGGGGCATGGAAGAGATGTGGCCACAGCTGCAGGGCAGTCCCGGGTGGCCTCTCAGAAGGCTCCTGTGTGTACCCACTCTGACACGCCTTGAGGCCCAGCTCACCGGTGGGGCTCGGGGCTGTCGAAGATAGCCCGGAATTCTGGGAGGTGTTTCACAAAGTCTGCAGCAAAGGAGTAGAAGGCTGGCAGGTTCGAGAGTGCCAGGATGTCTCGCCAGGCCCGGTCTGACAGCCAGTCCACTGCAGGGTTCTCAGTCATCACCTGGACGGAGCCCCCAGACAGGAGGTAGCGCCACTCGCTCTAGCAGGGGACAGAAGGGGGCTAGTGCCAGGCCCTATGTACCTGTGAGCCCACCCAGTACACAGTGAGGTGGTGGCTGTCACTCTTGCTACCTTGGCAGTGCTTTCCAACATACTATGAAACACCTGGGGCTCAGGAGGATGTAAGCTGGGAGGCTCAGGCCAGCCTCTGTCCCCACTGGCACACTCAAGCTTCTGAGAAGGCTTGTACTCATAGGACTGCTTGGGTCACCACTAACCCAGGGTCTCCTGGCTATTTTTAAGCAAGGGACTGTGTTTCCTTAGGCCTTTGCCCCTTTGCTCTTGCTGTGTCTTCTTGCCTGGCCTTTTCTTCCACCCTGTTCTCCCAGGCCCTGCAACAGGACAACTCCTCTGACAGTCTGTCCTGGACCACTGTTCCACCTGGCTGCCTCTCTACTCATGCACCTGGTTGATCTTGTCCTCATTCATCATGATGCGGGCACACAGCAGGAAGGCGAACATCAATTTGTGCTTCTCAAAGAGGCTGCGGCAGACGTTACTGTAGAGGCTATAGGTCAGGTAGCGATTGATGTTGGCAATGCGCTTCTTCAGATTGTCTGCAGGCAGAGAGGTGATGCAGCACATGGGGAGAGGGGGAGAAAGCAAGAGCCCTGGGGTCCAGCCCGGCCAGTCCCCATGGCAGCCACAGGATGGAGTTCCCATAAAAGGGCTCTGAGGAAGATAGGGAGGGGTGTGTGTGTTCTTATGTAGAGCATATCTGAGATGAGAGCACGTGCAAGTGACTACGGGTGTCAGTTTGTGCACGTGCCCACGTGAAAACATGTTCACGTGTCCCATCTGTGCTAGCGTGGGAGCCTGGCATTTGTGCCCACATGTGCATGTGTGCCAGGGCTACCTGCCCTCTCTGAGTTGGCGATGCCTGAGAGGAAGATGTTGAGAAACCACTCGAGGGAGTACTGGTACATGGGGTCCACGTTGGCCAGGTCTGACACACAGAAGAATAGGATCTGGGTACGGACAGCCACAGGTATGTACTCCATGCGTGTGAGGTCAATGTCCTTCTCTGTTTGCTCTGCAATCCTGACCTTGGCCTAGGGGTACAGTGGAGGGGAAGTGGTCAGGCCTGGGTAGGCTGGCAAAGATCAGCAGGTAAAAATGGGTGGGGCAGGGGGCAGACCTGGGGCAGGTGGGGAAAGGCAAGAAGTTGCTGACCTGGATCTCCGCAGCCTTCATTTTGGAAGCCTCCAGCACTTTGATGAGTTCCATGTCATCAACGGGGTTGCCCTCAGAGGAGCTGAGCCGGTACAGGATCTGGTCTTCAATGTCCTTTAGTTCCTGGCGCATCTTAGCATTACTGACAATCAGCTGGTTCTTGGCTTCCTCCAGGTCGGGCCGTTCCTCAGCCACTACCTGGCCTAGCAGCTGGTCCTCTAGGCCACTGCCAAGGGCAGGGAACACCCTGTCTGTAATACCTAGTGGGCCCCGAGGGCCAGCCCCTCCAATTATCTGTGTTCCTGGGGCTCCCTCGGGTATCAGCCTGGGAGGCCTAGCCTATCTCAAGCTGCAGGGGTAATGCAGAGCTACTTTCAGAGTGATTGGTTCTCAGTGAGACCTTGGATAGCAGCCTGGAATCCCAGTTAGGGACAGGCAGTTGGATGTGCGCTTCTGGGGTCTCTGAAAAACTGCCTCTCAGCAAGAGGGAGCTGTGGGTGACAGGGAGGGTCAGACCTTAAGGATGTTTCAACCCCCTCTTTTGTGGAGAGGTTCATAGTGGCCATGGGCATGGACCTGGCCTCTGGGATCTGTGGATGGCCAGCAAAAGCTGGGGCTCACAGCAGCAAGGGTGGGAAAAAGGGATGAGGAACAGTGAGTGCCCCAGAGTGCACCCAGCTCAGGGCTCCAGGACAGCTCTGAGGGTGAGTGCACAAGGGCCTGGAAAGGACTGAGCTGCAGGGGAAGGAACAAGGTGGGGCTAATGCTCTCAAGAGAGGCTGGGGCAGGGGAGGGATTTGATCAGGGATTGGGATGAGTTGGGGATGGGGGTTTTAGGTGGAAACAGTGCAAGTAATGGGAAGCTGGTGGAAGGGCCAGGAGGTGGCAACATGAATGGGAGGAAGCTGGCAGAGCCTCTGAGTGGAGGAAAGACCCACTGAGTCCTGGCCTGGGGGTAGGAGAGGGGCAACTGGACAGGCCAAGGCAGAGCTGATACTTGGAATCCTGGGGGCTAGGGGCTAGGGGCTAGGGGCTTACCTGGGCGACAGGGTGAAGTTGATGAGTGTGAGTTTGGTGGAGATCTCAGGCGTGTAGTGTGGGTTGGGCAGCTTGGTAGTTATGTACATCCTGAAGTCCTCGTGGTAGGGGATCACTGTGTCCCCTAGCTTCAGCACTGTGTTCCCCTGCTGCTTGTATGTCTGTGGTGGGTGGGATGGTCAAGCGCTGTGGCCTGGGTTTCTCCAGTGTGGCAAGAGAGGGAGGCTCTCCTTTTCCCTGTCCAGGCCGACTGTCCTCTCCCCATATACCCACGGCTGTAGACTTACCTGCTTGAGCAGCACGGGCTCCAGAGCTGGATCCAGCTCCTCACCCACATTTTCCAGAAGACAGGGCTTGCCAAAGCGGATGGCATTCTCCATGCTCCGCAGGAAGTCACGATCACTCAGTTTGAGCACATCCAGCCCATTTTCCTTCTCCTGTGGGAGTAGGGGCAGGTTGGGGGTGTGGGGTGGGGGCTGAGAGCCACCCTGAGGCTCAGCTACTCCTCTTGTGCCTCCTAAGCCTGCTGGGTGGGGTCGGTGGCACCTGGCAGGTGGGCTTACCATGTTCTTGATCCATTTGTTGGCCTGGCCCTGAGGGTCAATGAAGTGGGTCCAGCGCTGGGAGAACTGGTTGATGACCCCATTCTCCACTGATAGTGTGTCATTGGGGAGGCCAGCGATCTGTGGGGCACCAGACACCACATGAACAGTGTTAGCGGTGGCATCAGCTACTCCCGACCTCATGCTTTGGCTGTGTCTGTCCTCTCTATGTTGTGTCCTCTTGGAGTTAGAGGACAAGCGACAGTGTGCTGGGCTGGCTCCCAACACTCCCCTTTACTGGGCTTCTCTGTCCTTTTGCCTACTGAGTCCTCACTCAGTTAGACCATCTCCATGGGGCCCACAGCCCATCAGCCCTCCCAGACTATGCACACCTTTCACTTCTGCCTCCTGCCTCTTGGTTCTCTTCCTGTATCAACTCTACCTGTCCTTCAGGGTCTAGCTGAGGCACGACTTCTTTTAGGAACCTTTCTTAACCCTCCCTCTGAACACTGCTTCCCCAGCTTCACCCCTGCTCTTCAAGCACCCCTTGAATTCTCTGCCCACAGTTAGCTAACGTCTGAGCCACACTGGGCTCAGCTTTATCCTCCTACCCACAACCCTCTTGCTGGGTCTGGGTGGGTTCAGGGGAGACATCACCGAGCACATGCAGGAAAGAGGATGGGAGACAGACAGGGGATCTTGGTCCAGCTTGCACGATGCCACAGGCCCAGCCCAGTTGTTCCAACACCCCAGGGCAGGCACCTGCCAAGAGCGGATCTTCACGGGGTTCCCCAGCGTCCCAATTAGTGTGGGCTCGGACGTATGTGGGACATGGTGGATCACGAGCTGTTTGACCCAGTGGTTGTAGAGCACTGTGCGGTACTGGCCCTGGGGAGATGCCAGATTCAGGTCCACCCCAACACGACACCTGTGACACCCTCCTGCCTCCCTCTGTACCCCATCACTTGGCGGTTGTACACAGAGGTCAGAGCTCAGACATGGAGCTGGACACCTGTGCTCTCATCCCACTTTGGGTGACCTCCTTGTTTTCCATAAACCTCTGCCTCACCTGTGAAACAGGGGTAATCATAACAATGCCCACCTGTCAGGGCATCTGTGAGAATTGAATGACATGCACACAGCAAGCCTGGAAGTGTGAGGTCACATTTCCCACTAGAAGGCCAGCCCCACCAGGGTGGGTTTTCTGACTGTTTCATGCACTGCCGTACCCCCGTGCCTTGGACAGCACCTGGCTCAGACAGGGTGCCTGGTAAGTGCTTGTTACTTTATTTATTTAGTTCCTCACCCTAGGACATTTTTTTTCATTGTTTTTAGAAAGAGAGGAGGCAGGAGAGAGAGGGAGAGAAGGGAAAAATGGTCAATGTGAGAGAGAAACCAGTCAGTTGCCTCCTGTACGCATCCCAACCAGGGATTTGAACCCGAAACCTACGTAGTGCCCTGATAGTGCCTTTACCGGAAATTGAACCCACAACCTTTCAGTGTATAGGATGCCACTCCAACCAACCCAGACACACCAGCCAGCCCTGATAAGTACTTGTTGAATGAGGGAGTGAGGGAAGAGCCACACCACAGGCTGCCCCTCAGGAGGTGAGGCCTTAAGGCAGGGCCCCTTTGTGAAGTGAGGCTGTCCCAGACAGGGCTGGGGGCTCCTTACCGTGAAGGGACCCATGTAGGCCACAAAGCCAGCGGCCACCAGCACGTCTCCAGAGATGTTTTCAAGCATGTGCTCCAGGTTCTCCACTGTCTCCTGCCAACGCACCCTCTCATCCGACAGACCACTGATGAGCTGCAGAGGAAGCCCTGTGGGGTGGGCTCTGGGAGGCCTGGGTGTCCCTGCCTGGTGCAGTCCCCAGGCTTCCAGGGAGGGGTTGCAGACAGCCACCCCAGGACCCCACCACCACCTAGCCCCTTCTAGCCTCTCTAGCCCTTCTAGCCCTTCTAGCCCCTGTCTGGGGCAGGCCATGCCCACAGGCCCTCTCTGGAGGGGCGTGTGTACCTTGTCAGCTCGGCCCAGCCGATGCTCGCACTGCTCACACTTCAGCTCCAGCTCCTCCTTCTTGGCAATGCATTCTCGGTACCTGGCCTGCATCACAGCGATGCCATCCTCCACTTCCTGCAGGCGCTGCTTTGCCTCGTCCAGGATCTTCTGTGTCACTTCCAGGTCGTCCTGGGCCTCCCGCAGGGCTTGCTGCAGGCAAAGGAGGCAGGGCCAGCTTGTTGAACGCCCTGGGGAGCCCTTGCCCCCTCTCCCTCCCCGCTCAGCTATACCCAGCCCTCACCCGCTTGGGCTCCACAGCCTTGGCCACGAAGTGGTACTTGTGCATGGCGCGCACCCACTGGCAGATGGAGGTGCAGGCTTTGGACACCTTGGCAATGGCGGCTGGCTGGAACTCTTCATTGTCTATGTATGGCTGAATGGCTTTGATCACTGCCTCCCCAATGTTGTCCTGGACATGGGAACAATGGTTCAAAGGGCTACTTCTCAGGGAGGATGGGGTAGTGGGCATAAGGGATACCCTGATCCTGTTCTTTGTCCCATGCCCTGTGCAGACCTCAGTAGAGGTGTCCTCCTTAGGGAATAAACATGACCCAAAAAGACTGGCCAGAGGAGAAACTTCTGTGTTCCAGGATTTTCAGATAATGTGATTGGAGATTTCTTGAGAAATGATGTAGCCTCAAGATCTGATAATACACAGGCCCCATTTAAAGTTCACTTAGAGACAAGGGCTGCTTCCTCGCAGGTGTGGAGACAAATCATGTCAAGGATAATAATCCCCACCCCGAGAGGTGACAACACCCCTGGGACTCCTGTCCCACCCTGGGAGACTCCAATCCTGTCCTTCTGGATGGGCCCAGGAAGATGCATTTTTCATGAACTCCCAGAACTCAGAGCCTGGGACCAGGGGAGCCTGAGCACTGGCCCTGAGCACTCCTCATTTGGGCTTAATTAGGTCTGTGGAGCCTCTGGTTTCCAATCTGATGGGAAAGGAGGAGGAGAAATGGGGAGCTCACAGGGGGTGCAGCTACCTTTCAGTGCAGCCTGGGGAAATGCCTGCAGTCCCAACATCAACACAAGCTGGTAGAGGGTGGCCCTCATGGGACAGACAGTTGCCCCCTAGCCAACTTCCAGGCTGAAGAGGGGCCCTCCAGAAGGGCTGTGGGCTCCAGGCTGACCTAACCTTGAAATAGCTCTTAAGAGAGCATATGCCCGTAAACAATGAGAGGCCCAGATAGACAGGGAGAGAAACGCAAAGACAAACAGGGGAAGCTTAATCTCAGAGGCTGAGGCTGAGGGAGAGGCAATGGTCAAGCGGATGGTGAAGGTCTAGGCCAAGGCCATGGGAGTCACAGGGTGGAAAGGGCATGAGAATCTCCAGGCTGCAGAGCCTTGGAGTAACTGAGGGTGACATCCTATGGGCACAGGAGACTGTCCACATCCTGATATCCTCAATACCCATCTGTTGGTGAGTATGTCTGTCACCCCACCCTGTCAAAGAGTCCTTCCAGGCCAGGATCTGGTTCCTGTCAGCTCCTGTGGCCACAGGACTGTGTGTCTGCAGGTGGAGGGAGACAGGACAGAGATTCCAGTGCTATGCTGGGGCAGACTCCTCTCCACTTCCCTGTCCGGCTAGGTGGCCCTCACTCACTGGCTGGCCATGTGCCTGGCATGCTCACCTTGTCAAACTTGAAGAGGCTCTCAAGGAAGCGGCCGGGGTCCTGCAGCAGCCCCTTGCCAGGCTCCCAGTAGTCATCCACCTTGGTGCCAGGCTTCTCTCCAGGAACCTTCTTGGGCTTGATGCCCTTTAGGATACACACAGCTTCTATGACCAGCTTCACGCCTGGGGGCGGCCGTTGCATAGCACGTACCTATGAGCCAGGCCAAGAGTGAAAAAGGGAACTCCATAGCCACGTGGGTACTTTTGGGTAGGGACAGCTGCCAGACAGGGTGGGCCCCACCAAACAAGTCTCCACCACCACAGACAAAGGGCATGCCCACAGACCTCGAGGATGGCCTCAGCCCACTGCTCCCCTGTGTACCCAGGCCTAGCCACAAAGTCCTGGATGCTCACCTCTCAGGGCCCAAAGCCCTCCCTTGTACTCGCCTGGGCCCTGGAGCTGGTACAAGGAGTTAAGGGCAGGTAGCTGGGTTCAAGCCCTATTTCTACCCTCACCTTTTGGCATAGGATTCCCCAAGGGATGTTTAGAGGGAGGGCCTGGGCGCCAGGACCCAAGGCACCAGAAAGAAAGGCCAGGGGAGCTCTGGGAGATGCCTGGCCACCCACCTCAGTCACGTCATTTTTGTTGAGATTGCGCAGGCTGGCCAGGGCTGCATCCAGGGCAGGCAGTGCCTCATCCAGATCCTTCTGGGCATCATCGGCAATAACTTGTGCCTTTCTGGCCTTCTCGTTGGCCTTGATCTCCTCTGCCTGCACTGATTTCCGGGTCTCCTCGGCAATGTTCGTGTCCACCTGGGGACCAGAGGCAGGGAGGGCCCAGCTGGTGGACAGTGTGAGGGATAGGTGTGCCCTCCTCCCTTCTCTCCCCTTTGCCTCTCAGTCTCCTCAGGTGGAAGGAAATGAGGGTTGGGATGCCCTGTTCTCCAGGAGCCCTCTTGGCTGTGATAAGCCATGGAGATCTGGAATGCTAAGAGCCCCTTTCACTCCTGAGTGCTCACTATGGGCCTGGCACGGGGCTCTTGCTTTACACACTTAAGCATAATCGCCCTATTGGGCAGGGTCCCCTAAGCCCACAGGGCACCTCCATGTAAGGCAGAGAAAGGTGTTCCTTCCTAAATTCCCTGTCTTTCTATTTGCTGGAAAAAGTTTTAATATACTGACTTTGTAGAGCAGAACTACTTCTGCCAGGAAGCTGTCATAGCGAAAATACAAATCTGTGTTGCCTGCAGGAGGTGGGGCTCAGAGGCTCTCAGAGACAGACTAGGCAGATTCCCTACAGCTGCCTGTGGCAGCCCTGCCACTTACTCCACGTTGTGGTTATTGGGGTTTGGACTTGTTGTCTTGCTCTTCACTGTATCCCCTGCTCAGGGCAGTGCCTGACTACTGAATGAGGAAATGGCACAGACTAGTTACTAAAGCTGAAGAAATCCTGACTTCTAATGATTTTGTGGTTGCGTGGGGATGTTGAGCATACTAAGACCTGGTCAGACATCAATCAGGGACTGACTGAGAACAGCTCCCCCACCTTGATCTGCTCCATGGTGAGCACAGTGTCCTTGGCAGCCTCCTCCAGCAGAGGGCGCATAGTCTCCAGCTCCTCCTGCATCCTGGCCACATCCTCAGAAGTTCGGAGCAGCTGGGGATGGGGGGTGCACAAAAGAGGAAAACAGGTGTGACAGGTGGCCAGACAGAGAGCCCGGAGCAGGTTGGTGAGAGGGCCCTGCAGGGCTGCCCTCACTATGAGTGAGAGCCTGTGGCCAGCAGCTTCAGTGGCCCCCAGGTTATCCAGTGGACACAGAAGGGAGCAGTCCCCTGAGAAACTGTGGAGTAATCTGCTTTGGCCTTGCCTTTTGCCTGGCAGCTCTTGCTCTCTTGATGAGAGAGGAAGCCACCCATTTAAATGCTGTGGGCTGCTGACTGATAGGCTAGGCTGGGCTACCAGGGTCAGGGCTAAGGGGAGAGCGGGCAGAACCATGCCCCACCCCAGCTCACCTTGTCCAGGCCACTCTTCATGCGGTTCTTGGCCGTTTTAAGCTCCTGTTTCTTCTGTCCAATAAGGATGGAGAAAATATTGAGCAGCTCCAGGTAGCTCTTGGGTGTCACGTAGTTGTGGCGGGCTAGCTCGGCCAAGTACTCGACACACTTTTTGGCCACCGACTGGTGGATATGCACACAAACCTGAATCTGTGGGATGGGAGACCACTGATGGCAGCCTTGTAGAGCCCCCAGCAAAGAGAGGGTACCAGGGTGCCCTCAAAGCCACTCTCAGAGGTGTCCAACTTGCTGCCTGTGGGCCGCATGCAGCTCAGGATGGCTATGAATGAGACCTGACACAAAATCATAAATTTACTTAAAACATTGTGAAATTTTTTTGTGATTATGTGTCACAATGTATTTCATGGGCGGCCCAACACAAGCCTTCCTCTTCCACTGTGGCCCAGAGACCCCAAAAGTTGGACGCCCCTGCTATAGCCTGGTCCTGAGAAGGGACCCATGTGCAGGAACCTCGACGCCCCTCACGCTCACTCTCTCCTATGACCTCGCAGCTTCAAGGACAAGGTGACCTATTCTGCAGATGAAAGACCCATGACCCAGAGAAGTTAAGGGGCTTGTTCAAAGCAGAGCCGTGAAAGCAGAGCTAGCTTTGAATGTGGACCCAGGCATCTCCCAGCTCTCGGCCCAGCCATAGCCCCCATGACCTGCGTGCCTTTGAGGGCCCTAAGGTGAGGCCCCACCACCTTAAGCTGGATCAGAGCTAAGGGAGGGCCCAAGGCTGTGGGGAAATGGGAAATGGGCTTATCCTAGGTCTTGGCTCTCAGGTGGCCATTACTCTTTCAGGTTGGACCAGACAATTCTAGTCCCCCATCTGTGGTCTCTGGGTTGTGACTGAGAGTTCTTTGAAGAAAGCTGCCACAAAGCCCTCAGGGAATAAGATAAACAGTAACTATAACTGTGCTCAACCTCCTACATCATTGTGATGACCTTGTGGCACTCCCATTATAGAGATGAAGAAACTGAGGCTTAGATAGGTAAAGCTGTTTACCTAAAGGCTTACTGTCAGTGTTGGGCCTGGGACTCTTACCCAGGCCTCGGTGACCCCAAGCCCAAACCTAAACAGTTCCCCCTGATTGTTTGTTTCTAACCAAGACACTTACCAGTCCTTCAATTACTTCAGAGGTAGCTTCCAGTTCTGGGATTTCATTCAGGAATATGGTGGCCACAGATTCCAGGGCCTCCGCCGGCCACTCATTAAACCAGTCGATGGTACAGCAGTTGACCAGGGAAGGGAACTGCCTCAGACGAGCTCGGAAGACCTCTCCGATGGGGCTGGAGGGCCAGGAGTCCAAATGAGGTCCTAAGACACTGACATTCCCAGGAACCCAGGGCCCTGGCATAGTCCCACGGCATGGCAGCCAGGATGCAACACACAGCTGTCTGGACCCAATGGCATGGTGGCAAGGCCCAGGCCATTTCTACTCACATCTGGCCCAAGTGCACCCCCACCCAGCCCTGCTGTCCCTGTGTGGCCGTGATGGCTCCCTGTACCTCATACAAAGCACCACGTGGATGTTGCTGCGCACGCGCCCAGTATAGGCAGCCATGAGGTTGGCCTTGGTGGGCTGAAGACCCTGCTCCTGGACATAGGGACGCATGGTGGTGACAATCTGGTCCTGCTCATCCGGGGTATAGAGGTTGGGAATGTCACCCGAGTTCAGGACATTGTTAATGTCCTCCAGGAAGGACTCATTCTTGATCTGGGGAGGGATAGGGGTGAAGGGGCTGAGCCTTGGAGATGGCTCCTGGATGTTAGACTCCACAGTTATGGTCTCACTGGACTTTCACAGCAGCCCCATTTTATAGGCCATGACACCAAGTCTCAGAGAAGCCCAGACTCACAAGTCATGGTCTAGGACTGGCATCCAGGCCTGCCCTATGGCAGAGACCCTGAATATCACCAGTGCGTGGTGGAGGGGCCCTGAATCCTGGGTGGGAGTGGTGGCATCTTCCTCTTCACTTTTCTGGCCTCTCCATGCCTGTTTACTCACAGGAAGAAACTAGGCTACAGGTAGAAATGGGTCCTTGTCCAACTCATATGGGCAGGGCCTGGCCAGTGCTAGAGCGCCCTCTCCCTTGGCTGACTCTCTGCATGGAGCCCAGGGGTAGGAGCAAAGGGGCCCTTGCCATGTTGGGTCACATCCTGGGCCTGTAGCCACGGCCCAACCTTGACCACCAGCCGGATTTAATCTCTGTTCCATTTGTCCCGAGGACCCAAAACAACCACCTCACCTTCTCTCAGAGTCATGGGAGAGGCCTCGCACACAGGGAGCTCCAGTGGGAGCAGCCCCCAAGAGGGCAGCCAGGGGCACAGTGACTTGGGTACAAGTTGAGTGGGCCTTGAGGTGGGAAGTGTTGGCCAGTGAGTGTGTGCTGCTTGCGGTCAGCCATTGTGCAGGGGCCTCTGTGTACTTGGGGCACAATAATGATTTATGCCTCATGCTCCTGACCCACCCATTGGTGGCTCCCCTTTGTCCCAACTGTCCCTCCTAGGACCTACCCCACTGACAGTGGCCTGAGCATGAAAGACTGACCACCTTTCAGGATGGCATACTGAATGGGGTTGTATCCAGCCCACCCTGGACCCTGCCCACTGCCCGTGGTGGTGGCACCTGGGTGTCCGAGAACAGGAAGGTGATGGGCAGGCTGTGCAGGCCAGCCTTGAGCAAGACTTTCTTAATATCTTCTCGCCACTCAGCCATGCCATAGTTCTTGGAGAGCTCAATCTGGAAGCACTCGTACTCGGCCCTGGGGATGAGTTGAGAAGAGGTGTGACAACACTTGGGGCCGATGCTGAGGTGTTCATGGGTTCCCATACTGCACCCTGGCAATTCAGAGTCTTGCTCCATCCCGGACAGGTCTGCAGACTCTCCAGGCCCTGGCCTGCTCTCTGACCTCCAGACCTTTGTGTGAGCTATTCCCTTGACCCAAAATGCCCTTCCCTTCCATCCTCCCAGCTCTGGTTCTGAGAGCAAGCCCATGGCCACCACCTCCAGAAATCCCCGCTGGATGACTGCATATACACCCCTTTTCCACAGCAGTACAGGGCACTGTTGCTGCCTCTTCTTGGACCCCCAGGTCCTGTTCCCAGAGGCCCATGGGCTGGGAGGGTCTGGCTCAGAGCTGCCCTGTGTTCCCAGCACTGTGGAATAACATGGATGGAAGCAAGAGTCTGCCACCAACTGCCCCCTGCCCACCATGCCCGGGGCCCTCACATGTGCGAGGTGAGCCGTGTAAGGGAGCTGCGGCCACTGCCACCCACACCCAGCAGGAGCGCGTTGCCCAGTGCCTGGCGCAGGGTGCGGCTGATGCGGCAAATGTGGCTCAGAGCGTCCAAAAAGAGGACCAGCTTTAGCTTGGCTGTGTTGATCTGGTTGTAGTCCTCCATGTACTCCTCGATCACCTTCATCATCTGGGGGGAGGGGGAGAACTGGGTCCTCCCTCTGTCCCTGTACCCCTGGACCCCTCATGGGAGGCACACCCCTGCCCGTGGCCTGCCCTGCTCCTCTGTGCTTGGAAGGGCGCTGGGCTTGAAGGAGCCAGGTCTGCCTGAATGAGGCTTGATTTGACCTGTTGGACATATTGAATCCTGAGGGTTAAGGTCAGAGCCCTGCCTTCTTCCTCTGGGGCTCACCAGGATGTACTGACCTGGGGCCCTGGTTGGAGCTCCTGGGAGCAAGGAGAGATGTGTGTAGAGAAACCATCAGGAGGCTCTCTCCAGCCACACATCTCCATGACCCTGACCCAGGCCTCTTCTGTCTCCCTGGGGTCCTGACTCAGACTTGTGACCTCGGGGTTCTGTTGGCCCTCTGTGAGTGGGATGAGAGCCCTCAAAACAGGGAGAGCATGTTCCTGTTCACGGAGCCTGTCTTGGTTGAACCACAAAGACTTGTTCTCAAAGATGAGTCAAGCAGGGCCAGCTGTATCTATTTCACAGATGAGGAAATGGGACTTGGAGAAGTAAATGCAGGCCTGCAGTCCCAGAGCCAGCCCTCTAACCCAGTATCTTGATGCTCAGTCTGTTTTTGGTGGCTGCAGAGTGCTCAGGTGCCCAGGGTGGAGAGTGAAGAGGCCCCCGCCAGGAACAGAGCACCAGCTGGGCCCCTTTACCTTCTTGTCGCTGGTGATGAGCTCGTAGGATTTGACGTCAGAGCCTGGTGACATGAAGTCTCCATAAAGGATGGGCTGGAAGGGGCAGACCTCACTGAAGGCTACCTCCCATTCCTCCATGTGGCTTTCTAGGAGCTTGTCAAACCAGCTGCGGTCCTCCTCATTCACCAGGCGGTCTCGGAACACGCGGCAGTTCTCGTGGTACCACAGTCGCAGCAGCTGCACTTTGTCCTGTGGCCATCCCGGCATCAGTGACCACCCTCAGCCCCTGGGCCCTCAGCCACTTTTCAAACTACCAGGAGTTGGAGGGTGAGCGGGAGCCACAGCTCTTTGGCCTGGCTATTTCCAGGAGCTGCTTGGAGGTGCATCTGCTGACTGAGGACGGGGCCCTGCAGAGTACTGCCTGGGCATCTCCACTCCCAGCTCCAGGCCCAGCTGGCCAAGTGCCTGCTGGGTGCCCAGTGCCATTAGCTGGTCTTCGCTTCTCCCCTCAAATGGCTCCCATGGCTTTCCAAACTCTAAGCCTGGGAGGAATGCCTGATTCTTTTTTACACCTTCTCAGTACCCCACATCTGACCACTCAGCACATTCCACTGATCTGACCCTCAAAGCCCCTCTGGTTCTGCGCCCATCTCCATCACTGCTGCCACTTCTATCCCTGCTTCCCCACCTCCCTCTGGGTGACTAGACCACCCTCAGGGAGCCCCCAGCCTCTTCTCTCAACAGCTTTGGTTGTAGCTTGGCAAGGTCAGGGCGGCTTCTGTCCTGTTCACTTTCTCTCCCTCACCAGTCAGTTCTGGTCCACACGCACTGACCAGCCAATTCTCCATTATGCAGATTCCCACCCATCCCTGGCCCCCCATCTCCTTTGGGACGCTGTTTCCCCTGGCAGCTCACAGGGTGTGCCTGAGCCTCACCAGCACACGTGACACCCGGCTCCCCCCTGTACTTCCTGCTCCTTCCATCCTGGTGCCTTTCATTCCTGGAAGGCATCCCTCTCACTCCCCCTGCAAATCTTCTCACACCCAGGGCCTCCACCAGGAGCCCTCTTCCTCCCT
>PVKM010013638.1:0-30031 GCA_004027735.1 Carollia perspicillata
ATCTGGGCTTTAAACCACGGCTGCTTCTTGCCCAAATGACAGAGAGTCATTCAGATGGTCATTAAAAAATTCTTAACTCTCTATGAATGGGCTGTTTCTAGGTCCTGTGGGTGAGCTGTCTTCAGCCTCCACGTTGGTGGGAGAGATCCCTTAGGACAACAAGGGGTAGAACTGCAAACAGGGAGTTTCATGGGGAGGATCCGTTCGGTCTCCAGCTCCGGGAGTCTGAGACCAGAGGAGGACAGCGGAGAGTGGGGAAATAACGGAAGGGTCTGCCCGGATTCTGCTTTATTTTCCAATTCAACTCCCAAGCACCTTGCAACAATTGCCCCCAAGGATCAGCTGTGGCTTTTGTAAGATCCGGAGGCAAGGAACCCAGTAACTTACAAACAATTCATTCACCTGCTTATTTTGCCTGAAACCCTGTAACAGAAGGGCTCTGCCTCTTCTCTCCACACAGAGAAAACTTTGAACTCATACCCTCTGGGAGAGAAACACATTGTTGTGATTTATTTTTGGTTTCAGTGCATCTGAGCTGATCCCCTCCTGCCTTGAAGGTGGAGGTAGGAGGGAGAGAACAAAAGAACCTGGGCCTGACTGAAGAGATCCAGAAAGGAAGGAATGCAGTACATTACATGTAGCACTGTGTGGTTTACAAAACACTCTGACAAACATTTGATCTTCCCAGAAACCGGACAAGTGGGTATCAACATCTCCACTTTTAAGAAGAGTCTGAAGCCCAGAGCTTTGAGCAGGGGCTGGAGGCAGGACTCAACACTAGGTACCTGCCATCAGAGCTGTGTCCATCGCGACCACTATGACATGAGGGGAAAGGGGAGGAGAAAAGAAGGGCCGGGCCCACAATGACTTATGTGCTGTGGGGTTTCAGCCCCTTTTCTTTCGTGCTTGGGAAAAGGAAGCCAGGGTTCCATGTGGCTTCTGTGCACCGTCCCTCGCCCCCGGGGAAAGCTGCACCCTGAACTTCTGGGGTGGTACCAAGCAACCATGCTCAGGAATCAGGCCAGTCTGAGCCAGGGTCATCAATGAGTTTTTGGTCACACCACCCCATGTCTTTATTTCTGTAACTGAATTAAGACCCCGTTTCTTGGTTTTCACTCCGAGCCTCCATTACATCTGGGCTCTCGCCTTGCAAGGTAAGCTGTGACTTTGGCCAGTGGAGTGATGGGAAGCATTCAGGGACACTCAAGCCTGTGCCCTTAACTTTGCCTCTCTGAGGCCTAGAAACTGGAGGTCAGCCTCAGTCTGCCTGTGAACCAGTGAAAAACAGTCATAATGAAAATAGGCAGTTTGTAGAATCTCAGATGAACTGGGTTATTCTGTCTTTTCAATAACCGCAAAGAAAGAGGCAGACCATTTCAGATGGGTAGGTGGCACATTTAATAAACAAGGGAACTTACTTACGAGGCTTGTCTTGGGTTGCCCCAAGATGAGTAGTTCTCAGCACCAGCCTGTCAAATCTTACAAGTTTATCTCGAGGCCCTAATTGGGTTAAATCACATTCCCAGGGGGCCTTAACTTGGTTTAGTTGTGTGCCCGTCTAGATGGTTTCATCATCACGGTACTGTCTCAAAGCTGTATCCCTTTGCAGCTCCTGTACGAGAAGACAAGCTGAGCGTGCATTCCAAGCACCGGGAAGGGGGTCGAGAGCCTCCGGGTGCCCAGGTCCAGCTTGCAGATCAGACCGGTGGCCATATCTTCTCCATGAACTTCCTTAACAGGGCTTCTTTCAACCTGTTTACAAATGTGGAAACTCAGGTTCAGAGAGACCAAGTGATTCACCCGAGGTCACGCAGCTGGAGTGTGGAGAGCTGGGCCTCTCCCTCAGGTCTGTTGGATTCAAAAGGCCTGGCTCTCTCCCTGCAGCAGAGAGTGTTGGAGTTTGACAGGTGCTTTGCCATTCAGACTGCCAAGTGGAAACTCTGCAAGATGGGTAACGAGGAAGTCATTTTTCAGAGAATCAATGTAGATGAAAGATTAATTGGTGAAACCCTGCGAAAACTGATGTTGCAGAGTCTGGGTTATGGTCCAGGAAACTCAAAGCACCAGGAAGGGAGAGGGAGAACATTCTTCTAGAGGAGACAGCTCATGGGAGAGGAATAGAAGCTGTTTCTTTGGGCACTCAGGGGCCCCAAGCGCTTGGCCTCAGATGCTGCTCACGGAAGATGTGAGAATCAGAGAGGATCAGAACGGATATGTGATGAGGCCCTCCTGTGTGTCAGTATGGCTATTGTCAGGTGGGTGGTAATGGCAGAGGGTACAGGAGAAGGACCCTAGACCCCAGAGAAATGATGGCAAATGCTGGTTCAGGAGCCATACTATATAGCCTTGGAGACTGGGCTCAGGGCACAGGCAGTCCCGGTAGAGAACTGACCTGCTTGGAGGGAAATGGAGAGAGAAACCCAGTCTGTATCCTGGGTCAGCACGGTAGGGTCTCAGGGGAGTTGATGAGTCTATGAGAACATGGAAGTCTGGAGGTCCAGAGCTCTTCTGGGCAATGCCCGCTAACAGACCTGAGACTCCCAACCTTCTCCCCATCTGGGTTCAGGAAACTTTAAGGACTGGTCATGGATGAATGTACAAATGTTTGGCTTGAGTGTGAACAGCTACAAGGAGCTGGCAAAGGCAGAGTCTCCTGCTTTCCTGCTGGGTAAAACTCACCATTTTTTCTCTCCCCACTGTCTCCTAAAAACTGCTTCTCTGGCTGGGATCTGGCCTTGTGTTTTCTTTCTTTCTTTTTCTTTTTCTTTTAATTGATTTTTTAGGGAGAGAGAGAGGAAGGGAGAGAGGCAGAATGAGAGAGAAGCATCGATTTGTTCCACTCATTTATGCATTCCCTGGTTGCTTCCTGTATGTGCCCTGACTAGAGGGTGAACCCACAACCTTAACATATCAGAAAAACACCATAACCGAGTAACCCTGCCAGGGCAGTTTTCTTTCTTCTTATATTGCCAACCTTTTTGCACCCACACTCACCACTGGTTATTAGACAACAGGGCATCTTCTAATGGTGATGATGCTCTCAGCTTTGAAAGTTTCCTATTTATTCCAAGGTATAAAACCCCTCTGGCCCCTGATCCTGCCTGCTATTGAAATGCTCACCTCTGAGGAGTTGCTATGGCGGCAGTGTTGTGAGGTTCTCCTGGAGTCCGGAGAAGAGGGGGAAGCAGAGGGTAGGCTTCATCCTCTACGGAGAGAACTGAGTATGAAAACGTTAGCCATGCGGAAAGGGTGGTGATGGAAATGAGAGTCAGACATGGGGGAATGACTGTAGGAAGCTCCAGGGCAACATGCGAGGAGATGAGGAAATGTGTATGCAGAGCACGGAGACGCCCTGCAAAAGGCTGTGTATGGTGATTCATTCGTCCAGCGGATGGTTCTCTCAGCCATTACTGGATACCTACTCTGAGCCATAGTTGGGTACTAGGGACACATAAATGAGTAAGAAACTAATCTTTCCCTCCCCAAACCCACAATCTAATTAGAGAGTTAGATCAATAAATGGATAATTTTCAAACAGTGGGGACATCAGGGAGTATTATGAGAGTGGAAAGGAGGGGCTCTGGCTCAGCCTGAGGTGCAGAGGGATCGGGGTGGTACAGAGAAGGCCGTCTAGAAGAGCGTGTGGTTGATATGGCTGAGCTGCTTCTTCAAGGTTGAAGAAACAGCTGGTGAAAGGAAGGGGGAAGGGCATTCCAGACAGAAGGGACAGCATGAGTAAAGGCACGGAGGGAAACTTTGGACAACCACACGGTATGCGGTGTTTTAAAGAATACAGCAAGAGGCAGGGAGTGGAATGGCAGGGATGAGGAGGTTCCAGATATCCAAGGATGGGTTCTCTGGGCCTGACCAGCCCCAACATGGTCAAAAGTCCTGGAAGAACTGGCCAGGCACAGAGGAGAAGAGCTCTTTGATGAATGGAACTCAGAATCAGGGAGAATCCAGCCTGTTAGCCTGAGATGGTCATGAATTTATACCAGGGTTGACAAACTGTGACTCATGGGCCTACCACCTGTTTTTGTACGTAAAGATTTATTGGAACATAGTCATGTTCATTTATTTGCTTCAATGGCTGCTTTTATGCTACAAACTCTGAATTGAGTATTTGCAACAACAGAGACTATTTGGCTCACAAAGTCTAAAATATTTGCTCTCAGGCCCTTTATAGAAAATCTTTGCTGACTTCAGGTTTAAACAAACATCAGCTGGAGGGCCGGGCCAGGCAGGGCAGCACATGCGTCTTGCAGGTGTGTTTGTAAGGTCATCTCTGCTCAGACCAGCCTGGTTCAGGCTAGGCGTGGGTCACCTTGGCTGGCTCTAGCTGGTCTGTTGATGCTGCGTGGAGGAGCTCCAGAGAGCTTTGTTGATGACACTTGGATGGCAGAGGCCTTTTACTCGGGACACTTTATTGCTTCCCAGGTAGCTGTGTCCTTGGGGGAGAGCTCCTTGGGTTCTCATCAAGTGAGGTTTCCTCTTCCTTTAGGAGTTTTCAACATGGTGTCTGTGTCTGAGGAAAACAGGGGCTTGACCCCAGAGTTTTATGGGCTTGGCCACTAAAGGTTGTCATGATCGTGAATCCTGCCTTCCTACCAGGCCTGATCGCTAGCCTTCTTACAGTCAGAATTAGTGCTCTAAGGACCCACAGTTACCCACTCTGGTTCAACACTGCTTCTGAAAGTCTTTAAGTTATCTAAGATTGTAGCCCCCAACATTCCTTTCAAAGGACCATCAGCCCAAACACCTATCTCTTCATTAGCTTTGAGAGCTTGTTATGGCCCTAGACAACCCTTTCCACTGCTGTGAAACTTTAGAAAAAAACATGTTTTTCTGTGGTTTCCTTCAGGCTATCACAGCCATTACTCAGGGAATAACACCGAACCTATCTCCTTCTCTCCACGACAGCCCTCAGATTTCTGAAGATGGTGACCGTGACCTCAAGGGTCCCTCATGCTGTCCTTTCACAACGACAGCTGCCTTGCTCCGTCCCCATCTCCTCTTTACTCATGGCAAGCACTCATTTACAGAATTTTGTCATTTGAAGGATGTTATGTAAGTGAGATCACACAGTATGTAACCTTTTGCCCCGCTTTTATTTTTTAAAAAATAAAGACGGTTTTTATTTTTACTCAGCATAATTCTATGGAGATCCATCCACGTCATTGTGTGTATCAATAGTTTATTCCTTTTTATCACTGTGTAGTATTCCACAGCACACCTGTACCACAGATTGCTTAAGCATTCACACATTAAAGGATATCCAAGTTTTCAGTTTTGGGCTGTTGTAAATAAAGCTGCAACAAGCATCCATGTATAGGTTTTTGTGTGACTATAAGTCATTTCTTTTGAATAAGTATAGAGGAGGGAAACTGCTTATATGGTGGTTGAATATTGCCTTGTTAAAGAAACTACCAGATTGTAATTGTAATCGAAAATAAATAATGATTTTAAAATATTTTATTATTTTTTATTTTTTATGAATTACTTCGTTATTCAATTATAGTTGTCTGCATTTTTCCCCCACCACTCCCCCTCAACCCCAGCCAAACACCCTCAACCCCAGCCAAACCCACTTCCCTTCCTTGCTCGCACCCTCTCCCTTGGTTTTGTCCATGTGTACTTTATGGTTGTTCCTGAAAACCCTTCTCCCCACTGTCCCCTTCCCCCTCCTCTCTGTCTATTGTTAGATTGTTCTTAATTTCAACATCGCTGGTTACATTTTGTTTGCTTTTTTTTGTTGTTGATTATGTTTCAGTTAAAGGTGAGATCATACGGTATTTATCCCTCACTGCCTGGCTTATTTCATGCAGCATAATGCTCTCCAGTTCCATCCGTGCTGTTGCAAAAGGTAGCAGCTCCTTCTTTCTCTTTGATAAAAATATTTTTAAAAGGAAGAAACTACCAGAGTGGCTGTACCACTTTACCTTTCCATCCATGATTCAGTTCCTCTGCATCCTCACCAACATTTGGTATTGCCACGATTGCTTACCTTAGCCACTCTGATAAGTGTGCAGTAATATATTTTGGTGGTTTTAATTTGTGTTTCCATATCACTACAGAAACTACATCACTGCTCACGCAGTGATGTTGATTGAACATGTTTTCATACACTTATTTGCCATTTGTGTATTCTCTTTGGTGACACATCTCTTCATTGCTTTTGCCCATTGTCTAATTGGATTGTTTGTTTTTATACTATTGAGCTTTGAGAGTTCTCTATATGCTCTGGATACAATTCTTTGTTGAGTAAGGTGTTGGCAAATGTTTCCTCTCAGTCTGTGGCTTTTTTTTTTAAATCAGGAATTTTTACAAGGCAAAAGTTTTTTTTTTTTTTTTTTTAGTTTGATGAAGTCCAATTTACCAAAGTTTATTCTTGTGGCCTGTACTTTGGGTTTTAAGCTTAGGAACTTGTTGTTTAGATCTAGATCCCCAAGATTTTTTCCCAAAAGTTTTGTAGTTTTATATTTACATTCATGTGCATGATTCATTTTTCATTAATTTCTGTATAACATACAAGACTTCAGTCTAGTACATAGAAATACAATGATTTTTTAATTGTTATCTTGTATTCTATAATGTTGCTAAACTCACTTACTAGTGCTAGGAGTTATATTGTAGATGCTTTGAGATTTTCTACATAGACAATCATGTCATCTGCAAATAAGGACAGTTTTCTTTCTCCCTCCCTTCCTCTCTCCCTTTCTCCCTTTTCCTTCCTTCCTTCCTCTCTCTCTCTCCTTTCTTTATTTCCTGTATGCTTTTTCTTTTCTTGCTTTATTGCACTGGCAAGATCTTCTAGCACTGCCTTTCATGCTCTTACGTTACATAAAATTGGTGAGAGTAAATATCCTTGACTTGTTCCTAATCTTAGAGGGAAAGCATTCAGTTTTCCATCACTATAATATTACTGTAGATCTTTTTGTAGATGCTCTTTATTAAGTGGGAAATTTCCCCTCTTTCTATTTTCCAGGAAGTTTTCTAAAATCATGAATGGGTGCTAATTTTTTTCAATATAGACAAAGCATTTAGACAAATTCCTTGTGTTTATCTTGTCTGGTGTTCCCTTAGCTTTTTGAATCTGTAGGCCTATGTTTTTTTGCCAAATTGAGGAAATTTTCAGCTATTATTTCTTTGAATTCTGTTTGATATATGCCCTCTTTTTCTTCTTCCTTTGGGACTCCAATAGAAGGTGTGTTAGATGTTTTGTCATGGTCTCATAGGTACCTGAAACTTTGTTCCTTTTTTTAGTCTATTTTCTCTCTGTTTTTCAGATTGAGTAATTTTTATTGTTCTATCTTCCAGTTCACTGATTTTTTCTTCTGTCTCCTCCATTCTGCTGTTGAAGTCATCGACTGAGCTTTGTATTTTCGTGATTGTATTTTTTTAGTTCTAAAATTTTCACTTGTTTCTCTTTTATGTCTTCTATGTCTTTCCTGAGGCTTTGCCATTTTCCCAGCTGTTTCAAGCATGTTTGTAATTGTTCATTGAAGCATTTTTTTAAAATTTAAAGCTCAACTACTTTAAGATCTTTGTCAAATAATTCTAACATTTCTTTCATCTTGAGGTTGGCATCTTTTGATTCTATTTTCCATACAGTTTGAAATTTTTCTGGTTCTTGTTATGATAAGAGATGTTCACTTGAAATCTGGATGTATTTATATGCATAATATTATGAGACTGTGGATCTTGCTCAAATCTTTTCTTTTAATTGGTTTTCTGTGACAAAGCTCTGGTGGGGGAGGAGGGTTGCTGCCTTATTATAGCCAGGTGAAAGTAGAAGTGCAGATTCCTCACTCAGTCTCTTTTGACACCATAGGGGTGGCCTCATTGTTACTGGGAGGTGGTGAAAGTCCTCACTCTCCACCAGACTTCCTCTGATGCCACTCCAGTGCCTCTCTGGGCAGAGACTTTTTAATTCAGAAGACATCAGTGGAGGGTCCCAACTCAAGTGAATAGACAAGTAGTCACTTCTACCATGAAGCACTCACTGAATACTGCCCTCTGATTGCCAGTCATGAGACACTCCAGTCACCCCTCATATCTATTTTTGAATATAATATTTGTAGTTCAGAGACTGACCATGCTGTTTGCTTTGGAGGTTGGCATTGTATGCTGTGCTCTTTTATTTAGGGAAGGAAATTTTCAGCTGCAAGCCCAGAAGAACTTACTAATGTTCAGTTCTTCTCTCATGCCAGTTGGCATCCATTCAAACTTGCCAGACTCAAACTCATCATATGGTGGGTGAGCACATTTGGTTGATACCCAGACTAATCTGTGGATTTGGGGAAGTCTTGATGTCAAACTTCCCTCCCCTCTCTGCTCTTCCTGTATGTTACGAAATGGCATGGCTCAGCTAGTGCCAGCAAAGATGGACTGGCTTAAAACTCACAGTATAGCAAGTATCCTTAAAGAATGTGCAAGCATTTACCTTGCCTTTCCACTTCACTCTTGGTTCAGGACAGCTGGTCTCTCCCAGATCTGATTATAGCATGAGGGCCAAATATCCAGGGCTCAGATTTAAGATTTAGAAATCCATTAGGGAGGGAAGAGAACCAGATGGTAGAAAGAGCTGGCTCAACACTTGACTTTTTCTGAGCTCTGTGCAGACATCAGCTAATGAAATAAACCCATTAGGACAAGGACATTGGAGAATTCCTTTCAAGAGCATGTAGAGAAGAAAACTCTATGCTCTCTGGGGGAAAATCATTTTTTCAAAATGGTTTCTCAAAACAAAGAAGGTACTACATGTTCTAGGCAATTACAAATGGATTATCTGAGTTAAATCTCATGGCACATGGGTGACTTAGTCATTATTATCTCAGTTTTCAGATGAGGAAACAGGCTTAAAGAGGTCTGTCTGACTCCAAAGCTCATGACTTTCATTGTGCCACCGTTCCATCTTGCCTGGAAGGGGAAGACCAATGGGACAATTTCTTGGAGATTTGCTTTAAAGGCACCAGATTTAGGAAGATGAAAGAAAGAAATGAATGTGTATTTTTAAAATTTGTCCATATTTACTGATTCCTTTGGTCATCGTTCCCTATTGCATCTTAGACCTTCTATTTGTGATTGCAATTCTTCTGAATTAAATATGCCCTTTGATGAATGTTTTGGGCAAGGTCCAATCAGAAGAGAGAAGCCACACAGTCACTTGAGCAGGGAAAATTTATAATAAAGAATTATTAATTATAATGAACATTGGAGAAATAAGGGATTAAGTAATAGGTAGCAAAGAGAACTTTAAGGAATATAGGGATAGCAGGTATAGGGAGCAGCCAGCACTTCTAGGAAGCCTAAGAGTAAGCACCCTGAGATGCAGACCTCATTGGAGAGAGTGTGGCTGTGGCTCACTCAGTGGCAGAGAATGGTGGGACTTGTGGAAATCTGTCCTCCAGGTTGCCAGGTTGCCTGTTTATCAGGAGTTGTCTCATCAGAGGCACTCCGCTATGACGCCACGAGGGGAGATGCTGGGGGAAGCTGCTGGCTGCTAGGCACTGCTGGTTGCCCTGCTGTGGAGGAGCCAGGTGCTTGAGAAGCTGAGCTGAGAGGTCAAGAACCTCGAAGGAAAACACCTGTGCAGTAGCTTTCTAGTGTACTTTATTGACAAAACTTAATGTGATGCCAGCTGGCAAAGAAAAAGCAGTGAAGGAGTCCATCTCCACTTTTGGGGAGCAGAGAAACAAATTTGGAGCTGAGAGACAATAGGTAGATAACTGGCACAGAGAGGGTCTTGTGCTGACAACTGTCCCAGTTTTTGTCTGGAAGTTTCACCCTCCCCACCCCCATTCTTAATGGACATTTTTGCTGGGTGTGCGATTTATTTCTTTTCTCAGCACCTGAAGGCATCATTCCCCTGTCTTTTGGCTTTCACTGAGAAGTCACCTGTCAGTTTGATTGTTTGGCTTTTCCCCCTAGTTATTTTAAAGGTCCGTTCTTTGCCTTTGGCGTTTTGCAGATTCACTGTGTTTAGAAGTAAACTTTGTGTTAATTATTCTGCTTGAAATTTGCTGAATCTGAAGATGAATGTCTTTTAAGTCTCACCCATCAGTTCTTCAAATAATACTTTTCTCGACCTCTGTCTCCTCTGAAAACTGGTTAGGTTTGTTAAACCTTCTCACTTCAGCCTCCATATCTCTTAACCTCTTTCATATATTCAATTTTTCTTTACTTCTATGCATTTTGGGTAATTTTTTTTCAGATTTGCTTTAGAGTTGATGAAATCTCTCACTAGCTATGTCTAAACATGTTACATCCATTATGATTTCCATTATTATACTTTTTTGTTTTTTTTTTTAAATCCATTTGGTCATGTTTATAGTTTGCCCTACTCTTAGTTCAAGTCTCATTTTTATTTCTCCTTCACCCGTTGAGGACACAGTGCTTTGAGTTTCTGGCTTTATGCAGGGGATGACTGTTCTCCTGTATAGACTTTCCATCTTGGGTGGGCCATAGAGTTTATCTCTTATTTCCTATATGCTTCTGGGCCATGAACACTGAAGCTCAAGGCCTCCTGGGTTTGCCAAATGCCCCCAAGAGAAAGTTGGTTTTAGTGGTCTGTCAGGTTCCCAACCTCTTCACCTAATTTTTGGCCTCTGAGAATTTTTTACTTTCTTCATAACTTATTTATTCTCATAGTTGATTTTTCAGTCAGAGGGTTTGTCAGAACATCCAGTCTGCTATAGTAAGAAACAGTAGTTTGAACAAGGCTAGATAATAATGCCACATCTAGTCCACACTAGGTGTGATTATTAACTCAATTTCTTTTTTGGCTCAAGAAATTGCAGCTCAAGGAATTTCCACAGATAGCAAGCAGTGGACTTTAATCACATCTTCTGGTCCTACTTTATCCTCTGTTCTCCCCATCACGCTATTCTGGTTTCCTGGTTTTCTCTCTTCATTTAATGCAAGCTGTAGAACTCTTTGGGATTTGGGCTATTTCTTAAGTCTAGAGACTTGAGAATTCTTGAAGAGTCTTATGTGACCACGCACCATCCAGCTTCCCTTGAGAGTACCCACTGTAATTATGGTGGAAGCCTCAAGGGCTGTTCAGACTGATGAAATGGGGAATCATGGTTGCAGCCCATGGGTCCCCGGAGATCTGTGGGGAGTGAGGGAGTGCGAGCTCCTCTGCAGGCTGTTTCCCACCCCATATGGTTCACGGAATGGACTCCGGATTCTAGAGTCCCTCTGGGGCCAGCCCTCTTGTCTGACAAGCTTCCCCCCACTCTGCTACTTTCCTCTTTGTCTGCCTCTGGCACTCAGTCCTCCCTGTCTCTTACCAGGGAATTCAGACTGAACTCCAGGGATTGAGTACTGCCAGACTTCAACATTGGAAACGTCAGAAGTACACATTGTGCACTTCTTTCAGACTTGGAAAGAACTGGGACCAATTAAAAGTGAACTTTTAGGAGAAATGAACATCTTGCATGCCAGGTTTCAGCTGAATGTTGCTGCAATTGCCTGAATTATAACTATCAGAAAAAATGCATTCTAATTATGGAAATGCCATTAAGAGGAGTTCCTTCTGCCTGGAACCAGCTTAAAGAATAACTACCACCCACCCCTTACCTCTACTTTATCTCTTAACAAAATCTCTAATTTCGGAGGAAAAAAAGACTATGTACAATAGTGAAAAGAGAATTTGTACCGTAAGAATCTGAGTTGGAATCCTAACTCCATCATTTATTGGCTATGTGACCTCGGGCAGCACAATTGACCTCTCTGATCCTCAGTTTTCCCATCTATAAATGAGGATAATAATACCTACTCCATGAGGGTGTCAAGATTAAATGAGATCATATATATGATGTATACAGACCTAGGCTGGCCCATAATGGATGGTAAAAGTGGGTGGGTGGAGATGGAGGGACGAGGACAATTTTCTGAAGACTGAAGAGAGAGCTTTGATACAAACAATAACTGACACAGTTCCTAATTGAAACATTTATTCACTCCAGTGATCTTGACACATTCATTTAGACATGGGGAATCACGTGCTTATTAAGATATTCTTTGGTGCCTGCAGGCATGGGTGGCAATCTTCGTGTAGGACTTTTCTATCCACGATCTTGCTGATAATCTGGTTTGACCTCATGAAGGTAGTTCCCTCTGGCAAAGTCTGGATCCGTCTTTTCCTACTGGTAGAAATTGGACCCTGATGACTGGGACAAAGTAGATTTACAGCAAAGAGTTCCACAGATGCACACATTAACCAAGCATTGCTCACAGACAGGTACGTCTTGAAATTATGTATTCACTTATATTGCAAATATGTAAATGCACTTGTAAAAAAGAAATTACTTAAAGGCAGTAGTAGATTCAAAGGAGCCTTTGGAATTATGTTTTCTCAGCCAATGAATACTAAAAGTACAGCCACTGTGTATGGTTATGGGCCCAATAATTTTTGATTTTCATATGCAAGGGTCAGAAATGACCAGGGACCTGATGAAGGACTCCAGTGTTGGTGGGCTGGCCTTCTTTGCACTCTTCCATGTCCTCCATCTGTCAGGCAGGTGTTGAGGAAGGTGATAGTGTCATCTCTACCTGCCAGAGAGGCATCTCTCTGAAGGACAACTATAATCCAGCTATGCCTTCAGCTGTTTCCCCCTGAACCCCCTGACGGGCTCATTAGCTGTGTATTAGATACTTGGACCTCAACACTTTTGTCCCAGTTCCCTCCAGCTGCCTTTGTGCAGTGAGGCTGGTCATTAGTGGCAGTGGAGGCCCAGCAAGACCATGTCAATGATGGGCAAGTAGAGCAGGGAAAAGGAAAAGGACAAGAGGCTGGCACTCAGGGGAGCAAGATGAGGGAAGGATGGACAGGGCAGGAGCCAAAACAAACCAGAGCGTGGCGACCAAGTGTTCTCATTCAGCAACTCCTGGGAGCATAACTCAAAAGAGATTAAATTATGGGGGTGATCCAGCCTCTATATTTTATCCTTTTCTCCTACTTTCCCCCACTTCACTCCTACTCTCTTCTATGTCTATGGAAGCATGCTTTTCCTAAGACTTAGCCTATCACCACGGCTTCGTATCCTACCCCCTTCAATATCTACCATAGCCTCACAGCTTTCAGTTGTTACTTATCTCTTCTGTATCTTCTCTCTGTTGTGGTTTTTTTCCTCTAAACACAAAATGATTACACATAATCATTGTATCTCTCTCTTTTCCTTCACAGCCAAACATCTGGAAAGAACACTCTACTGTCTACTCATGCCCTACCCACTTGTTTCACATTTGCTCCTCAACTTAGGGTAGTGTGCTGTCTGTCCCCACCGCTCCACCAACCTGGTTTGGGTAAGGCTGCCAGTGTCCTCCTCACCATCAGACCAAGTGGACAATTTCCAATCCTTGTATCCTTGGGTCTGTCTGGAGCATTAAACTATTGATCACTTCCTCAACTTCCTTGGGGTCTTCTTCTCTTCACGAAACCCATTAACCCTTAAGCCTTGGTAGTTGTTAGGGGTCTGCGTTTGCCTTTCCTTTCATCCCACTCCATTCCCAGATAATCTGTAGCTTTAACTGTAATGACTGTCTCTAGTTCTGACCTAGACCTTGACCTCTGAACTCTTAAGTACCATCATCAACTAGATGGCTCCTCTTAGCTGTCCCACTGGTACTGCTGACTTAGCCTAAACTGGAACTTGTCATTGCTGATGGACTGGCTCCCTGCCCTCCTGCCTAGGCTCTGTATCTACGTTGTAACCTCCCCATTCATTCCGTTGTGCAAACTGGAAATGCACAATCAATCCTGACTCCTTGCTATGGGCTGAATCGTGTCCCTTTCCCCAACCCCTGCCCTGTTCAATTCCAATGATGAAGCCCTAGCCTCCAATACCACAACATTTGGAGATAGGATCTTTAGGTTAAATGAGATTATAAGAGTAGCAATCTGTTAGGACTGTGGCTTCCTAAGAAGAGGACATGTGAGGGAACAGCAGCAAATTGGCTGTCTGCAATCCAGGAAGAGAACTCTCACCAGGAACGGACCCTGCTGGACCTTGGTTTGAGATTTCTAGTCTCCAGAACTGGGAAAATAAATTCCTATTTGTTCTGCCAACCAGCCTGTGACAGTTTGTTATGGCAGTCCAAGCTGACCGAAACTCTTCTTTTTCTTTTTTTCTCTTCACAATAAGAAAATTCTGTCAATCCTCAATGGTTCCCTGTTTAAATTTTTAATTTTTTAACAGAGCCAAAAATGACCATAGTTTAAACAATCAGATCATTCTGCAAGTTCTTTACAAAAACACTGCAGTTCCTGCCCCAGGCCATTCCACCCCGTGGAGTCCCCTCTCCTTCCAGCTCTGAATGACATGTTCCTACTGTTACTTCTTGGTAGCTCACGTTTAGCCTCATCTGTTGGCTTCATGTATGGTGGCTGGACACCTAGCTTCACTCTTGTCTCCTCAAGTACACATGCCACACATTTCTGCAACTCCCTCATTCTCCCTTCCTATTCATGTGATCATTTCAGTTTGATCAAGATTTGTATTTATATGATTATGACTAAATTTTATTTTCGACTTAGTTATCACTTGTCCTTTTTTGCACCACTCTTCGTTCTTTGTGGAATTTATAATGACCTCCTATTAATATTTTCCCATTGTGTTCTTTGTATTCACTACTAATTCATCCCCTAAGCATTTTTCCAGATGTCTAAATTTTCTCTCAGTGTATTTGAACATATAAGGTAGATTATCAATGTTTTCTTGAGCACATTGCTCATGAAGCTTCTGACCAACCTTGAGCTGCCCTACTGACCTCGATGCCTGCTACGCTTGTATCCTGCCCCCTGTTTCCTCGATCTCATGTCATTGTCTTCATTTACTTCCTCCTTTTGGTGTGTCATATCTCCCAGTAACTTTCTGAGAAAGGGTTCATAGGAGGTGATTTTTTTCTTGACTTGGCAAATCTTTCAATGCTTTTTATTTAATTTCACATTTATTTGGTATTTTGAATTAGTAGAGAATTCTGAGCTGAAAATTGTTCTCCCTCAATATTTTGATAGTATTGTTTTTTTCTTTCTGTTTTGGATTTTAGAGTTGCCAGTGAGAAGTCTCATGTCAATCATATTTTGAGTCACTTTTTTATAATCTTTTCCCCCATTCTCTTCAAGTTTTGAGGGTATTTTATTTGGCCCAGGGGTTCTGAAATTTCCCTTCCGTGCTTTACAGTAACTCTATTTTTGTTCAGTATTCTGGGTGCTCAATGGGCCCTTTCATTATTGAAACTCATGTCCTTAATCTCTAGGGTACTTTCTTGAAAAGACCTTGTTCTTAAATGTTTCCCTCCCCACCATTTTTTCTCCTTTATAGTAGAATTCCTATTTTTTACCTAATGGATCTTCTGAGCTAACCCTCTAATTTTAAAATCTTCTCTCTTTCATTTTCCATCCTCTTACCTTTTTGCTGTATTTTCTGGGAGATTTACTCAATTTTATCTTACAACCCTTGTGCTGAATCTTTCTTTTCTGCCCACAGGTTGCTGTTAATTTCCAAGAGCTCTTTTTTGTGTGTGTTATTGTTGGTTTTCTGAATATTACTTTTTAATAACTTCCTGTTCCAATTCAGTGGATTCAAAATCTTCACCTACTAAGGTAATTATCAGTGAGTATCTGGATGTTTTCTTTTTCCTGCAGCCTCTTTCTCTTGAATTGCTTTTCCCATTAGTTTTAGTCTGTGTCTGGGAAGAGGCATTCCTTCCCTGTTTGGTGATCCCTGTCTGCCTGTTCATGGCTGGGCCTCACCAACCCTGGGCCTCAACATAAGGTGCTTTTGCTACATTGTGTAGTTGGATCCCTTGCTATCACAGGTTTGTGCCTTCCTCTTGGACTGGTCATATTTCCTGGAGAAGAATCTTCCCATCTCCTATTTGGAGGGTCTGAGCCTGGCTTAACGGCAGTCACTGGAGTCCCTGCGGAGAAGAAGGCTAGAGTCTCAACATCCACTATGTAGACAAACACTCTGTTTTTAGTGCAGTGTTTCTGGTTTCAACTGGACTTGTTCCTTGGTCCAGAGATCCTACAACCTGTGCTGTTCACTATAGTAGCCTCCAGCCTCAAAAAGCTCTTAGCACTTAAAACATGGCTAGTGTAAATAAGGAACTAAATTTTTAATTTTAGTTGATTTATTTTAAAAATGTATATTCTGTTTGATATCAGGGAAACTTTTACAAATTTCATAACAGTTTGAATGAACTTTTTTAACTGTAGATTTTAAAAAAGTTTTATTCTCTTTTGATGTACATAAATCTTTGTGTTTATTGTTCTATTACAGTTGTCCCAATTTCCCACTGTTGCTCTCCCCTGTCCCACCCAGCCCCTGCTCCCACAGTCAATCCCCACCCTGTTGTCCATTTAACTGTAGATTTTATGAAATCCAAACATAAATCAAGTATTTCTGATGAAAACTCAGTGTCCAAATTGATGTGAGTATAAAAACTACACATTGTTTTTTGAAAAATGAGAATGTCAAAGGCCTCATTAACATTTTTTATAATGATAATGTTTTGGATATATTGGGTTAAATTAGTGACATTTCTTTTTACTTTTTAAAAATGAGACTACTAGAAAATTTTAAATTGAGCTTGGAACTGACTGTGTCAGTGCTCCTAATATAGACATGCACTCAGGCCTCCCACCTGAGCCCTGCGCCCCCTCACTTGCAGAGGTTGCACAGGTCCCCAGGGGGCCTGGGTCTGGGCCTGTAGGCTTCTGTGGGGCAGGTCAGGCAGTCCTTGGTTTTGCTCATTGTCTGGCTAGAATCCAGTTTGCTTGAGTTTTCTTGTCCATTACCAACTAGTTGTTTGCCTTCAGTTTCCAAAAATTTATTGCTATTGATTCTTATAAGTACTGCACGCTCACGGATTGTGCTGCTGGAGCTCCTGCTATTGATTCTTCATTCTCTTTTGTCTTTGGGTTTTATACTTAAAAAAAAAATTGCTGTTGCTTTAGTAGGGTTTTAGGAGGGAGCAGAGATAAAAATGTACATATTTAGTTCACCGCCTTGGGCCGGAAATCCTAAATATCTTCTGATTTCGTCTCTTGATCCATGGCACTTTGAGTCCTCATTTCTTAGGAGGGAAATTGGTCACCCTTCTCTCAGCTGGCCTTTCTTCTAGGCTCTCCCTGCAAAGTTCTTTTCTAGGCTGCAAATCTGATTATGTTGCTCCTCTGTTTAAAACTCTTCAACAGCTTCCAGCACACAAACAAAACCACTCAAGCTCCTTAGCATGATCAAGAAAGATCCCCCTTTGTACCTCTCTGCCTTATCTGCTACTACTCCTCTCTCCAAATCTCAGTATTCATCATCCCTGTGATAGAGTTCCTCATACACAGCACATACTTTAATAAGCCTCTTCTTCGCCCATGCTATTTCCTCTTCCACCTTCTCCACTTGGCCAACTCCCCCAGCCTTGGTAGCACAGCTCAGCAAGCCTTCCCCAAACCTTGCCTTTGGTGGTGGTGGGTGAGGGGGTGTGGAGTAGACTGTGCCCTATTATAACAACAACAGCAATAAGGGCTGGAACATACAGCATGTAGCAGGCACTATTCTGGGACGTTTACACGCTTTAGCTCAATATTACTTTCCTCACTATCTAAATGAGGAAAGGGAGGCACAGAGAAGTTCACTGACTTTCCCAACTGAGTCAAGGAGTTGGCAGTCGATCTCTAAAGTTGTTGCCTGTGTATGTCAAAGGCCCCCTGTGCTTTCATCACGTGGTAGTTGCCAGGGTACCAGTGCCTCACTCCCCATTAGACTAGCAGCTGCCTGAGGCTGGCCTTCCCCAGCAGGGGGCACACAAGAGGCAGCCACGCATTGATGTTTCTCTTCCTCCCTCCCTTTCTCTAATAGTAAGTAAAATAGAATATTAAAAATATATATATATATTTGTTGAAACTACGTGCCATCTTCTCCTCGTCTTATTGTGGTCCCTCCCATTTCCCTTCTGTGTACACTATAGTCCTAGGAAAGGTTTTCAGGCCTATTTCCTTTTCACGCTAGTTTTTCAGAAAGCCATGATTATCAGTTTCTGTTGGTATTGGGAGAGAAGAGGGACCCATGCAAAGACATTCTGAATAGCTTTCCAGGCATTTGCTTAAATACATTTCATGTTGCTTTTTAAATGATATTATTATTATTATTATTATTATATTTACAAATTCACTGGTTTAAATCATCACAGAGGTTTAAATGATGTGGAAAACTTTCATGATACCCCTTAGATGACAATTCCCCCCCCAAATTAGTATAATCTTCCTTTGAATTATGTCAGGAAATCTTAAAACCACTGCTTTATTTTTTTTTTCTCACTGTAATTTTCCTCTTTTTTGATGTAATGCCAATGAACCGAGAGAAAGAAGGAGCTTCTGCATGCAGAATGGGGGTAGCTCTACAAAGGGTAGGGCAGGTGCAGAAGGCACCCACAGCCTGTGGGCTGGGAGCTGGGGGGACCTGGAACAGGGCCGCTGGCCAGGGCACGAGGCACAGTCTGGTGAAAGCTGTCCTGGCCACAGAAGATAGTCCTAGTGAAGACAGATGTCGGTACCAGGAGGACAACTGGGTGGGCAGGTTCACCTGGGAGTGGTTCTAGCCCTGGATACCGATGGAGGAATATTTATGTTGCAAGGCCTTAGGCGGCGACAATTGACTGAAATGAGATTGAAACCGCTTTTGCATACAAACAAACAAACATATATATACATATATAAACAAACAAATATAAACAAACAAACAAACATACATATACATATATGGAGAGAGAGAACTTAGTAATCCATATTAAAGTATGGGGGTGCTGATGGCGTTAAACTCATTACCCCATCTAAATAGCACCTCCCATTACTTTTATCCCATGAACTATGTTTGTTTGCTTCCTAACCCCTCTAAATAAATTATGGAAGAGATAAAGCCTCTTACTATTCCTTCCACTGTGGGACACTTGACAGCACCACTAGACAGATGTCACTGCTGGATGGGCGGGAAGATAGAGTAGTGCTGATAGGCATGGGCTCTGGCGCCAGGTCTGAGATCAAGGCCTGGCCCTGCCACCTATTGGGTGGATGACACTGAGGATTCTACTCTTGGCTCCTTGGTTTCCTCATCCATGAAATGGGAATATCACCCATCTCTTGGGGTTGTTTGTCAGATTAAATGAGATTCTAACACATGTGAAGATTTTAGCAGAGTACCTGGCATATGGCACATATTTCATATGTGTATAATAGATGCTGTTATCAATGTTTATTGTTATTATCCAGATGAACTTCTCCTTCTCAGGGATCTCGGGCAGCACCGGGAAGCCATGGGAAGCCCCAGGAAGTGTGATCATTGTCGGGGAGTGGCTGCAGAAATGTGGCGGGCGTCCCTCAGGGTTGGGCTCAGGGTTGGAGAGAGGTTGGGATACTTGGCAGGAACATGGCTGACTATGGGCTGAGGGTTGAGAGAGGAGCCTCTGGGACAAGAGATGCAGAGTCTGTGAACTGGACTTAGAGGGTCCTTCCTCAAGGCTCATCCTCTACGTTTGTCTTGTCGGGTCTGGGCCAAGAGAACTTCCTTGCAGGCTCAGGATGGTGGAGCTACAATTACTGAGATCCACCCTGGTGGGACAGGGTGAGGGGAACTTGCATTTGGGCTCACTGAGCAGTGTAGCAGCAGAAGCAGGAAATAGACCAAACAGCTCTTCCTCTGACTGCAGGCTCTATTCTTCCAGACGAGGCAGGGTGGCGGGGCTGGGAGCCTGCCCACTGGATGTGGGGCCTGGGCAATGATCAACATGTTAGGGATTGAGTGGTGATCAGTCAGAGCTCAGAGAGGCCATCACCATTGAGGCCATCACCTCTGAGAAAGGTGGGGACTGTCAGGAGAAGCAGGGCTGGTCAGCCTCAGGAAGCCCTTCGTAGGAGTCACAGGGGCAAAGGAGGCAGGGCTTGTTCAGGGGGAGGGAGCAGGGTGAGGGCTGCCCCGGAGTCTGGTGCTCTTGCAGGCCACCTTGCCTAGGGTCAAGGCATCAGGCCTTCCCTGTCATGGTGCCCTGACTCCATGCTCACTGAGCCACTGGCTGGCAATTTGCTTTGTAAGAAGCTGTCTCCAGGGACATAAAGCCCAGTCAGGCCCACATGTGCAGGCCACTTGTCACTCAGAGCTCTTACTGCAAATTAATATACTAACAATTGGTTTCAATGTCAGTCCTCTGTGAGTGTCAGTCTGAGTCAGGTTTCCTGAGTCCTTGTCCTCTGGGGACAGACAGAATCCTGGTTCTCGGCATATGAAGCCTACAATCTAGGATGCAGTCTAGAACGGACCTGTGCGAAGGTGGAGGCCGCTGTCCTGGCAGGCTGCTGGGAAACAGCCAGCCTCCTAGCTCCAATGGGGCCTGCCCTCACCCCCAGCCTTTCCTGCAGAAGGCTGCCCTATGTGTACATGCCTGTGCATGTGTGCATGACATATGAACACATGCATGCATGTGTTCATGTGTGTCTGCGTGCACACACGGGCCCCTTCAGGGTCTATATAAATGGTTGGTGTACGATGGGACACTGGAACCTGCACCAGTCCCTTTCCCCACACACCTGTCTTCGGCCCCCAGAGAACCACTGTTTGTTGAAAGCCACTTATAAAGCCTCAGCCTGGGAGTTAATAACCTGAAAGTTAGAAGAGCTCTAATTCCCACCTTTCTAATAGCATTCTGGGAAATAGCGTGGGCAATGAAGTCAAACAGACCTGGTTTATAAACTGGATGAACTATTTTCTAGCTACATGCTTTTGTGCCAGCTTCTTAGACATGCTGAGCCTCAGTGTCCAGATGGGGATAATAATGCTGCCCTCGCATGGTTGACATGAGCATTAAATGAGATAATGTATGTGCAGTCACTGAATATGGAACCACAATGAAGGCACACAAAAGGAGCGGAGTAACCGGTAGCCTATATTGTTTGCCAAGTTCTGAATGGGATCCTGCATGGGGTATGGAAGAAACAAATGTAGCTGCATGCTTGGTTTAGCAGATTTCATTTCTTATTCTCCCCAAAGGAGTTCAGGTTGATAACTATGAAAGGCTGTATAAAGGAGGTTGCAGACCTTGATTCTAAGATGCTGTCATTTGCAAATTGTGCTGTGCATTTAGAAATAATGGTGTGTGTGTGGTGGTGGGAGAAAAATAATACATGTGAATATTTATTACAAGACATGTTCTGATTTCAGAAACATTAAAATAAAGAAAATAACACATCTAAAATTAAGAAAGTGCTATATGACTCTTAGTAGCTTATAATGATTGGATGTTTGCTATGTGCCAGGCACTGTGTGAAATTCTTAGCATGAATTGTATGAATGAATGTTCACAATATCTGCATGAGAATGGCATTATTAGGATCCTCACTTGCCCAATGAGAAAAATGAAGCTCATAAAGTTTTAGTAACTTTTCCAAGGCCACACAACTAGTAAGTGGTAGAACCAGAACCTATAATCACTTACTGATACCAGTGTATTTGTTTTTAATACTTCTGCATTATTGCCACTCCAATTTAGTATACTACAAGGTCTGTCCTGAAAAAGTCCAACGATTGTTAATATAATGAGAATGGGTTGTGTGACATTGATGTAACCTGGCCAAGAAGAATGGACTGAAATGCACATGCATGAACAATGATGACTTTTCACTGTATTAGTGGGGATGGTAGATGTCATTGAGTGAGCATGTGTACTGTGTGGCCATCACATTCAAAATGACTGAGAGAGTAGAGCAACGAATCTGCATCAAATTTTGCATTTGGCTTGAATATTCCTCCACAGAAAGTATTTGGATGATTCATAAGGCCGCAGCTATGGTCAGCTGACGGTTGGCAGCTTCAGCACAACAGCACACCCACTCGTGTATCACATCTTGTGCAGAGTTTTTTGCAAAACATCAAATCACTCAGGTGCCTCAGCGCCCCCTACAGCCCAGATTTGGCATCTGTGACTTCTGGCTTTTTCCAAAACTAAAATCATCTTTGAAAAGGAAGAGATTTCAGATCATTGATGAATTTCAGGAAAATACGATGGGAAAGCTGATGGCAATTGGGAGAACTGTGTGAGGTCCCAAGGTGACTACTTTGAAGGGGACTGAGGCATCATTGTCCTACGTACAATGTTTCTTGTATCTTGTATCTTCAATAAATCTCTCTTTTCCATATTAAATAGCTGGATACCTTCTGGATAGACCCTGTAAGTTCATCACTGGGATGGACACTCACAGTCAATACACATTTCTAAGTCCATTTCTCCTGTTGGGGGCACATAAAATACCCATTAACATATCCATCACTTTTCATAAGATTTCCTTTGTTTTTAATACAACATACTTTCTGGAAAGAACCTGAATTCCAGTCACAGAATCATAGAATCTTACAATGACAAGGAACTTTAAATTGCATCTAGATTTACTTCCTCTCAAACGCAGGATTTCCTCGAACATGACCACCCAGACTATCTGTCAACACCTCCCATGGCAGGGAGCTCACCGCCTGCCATTTCTCTACACCCACAGAGCTCTAATTGCTAGGCTATGTTGAATTCAAATCTGCCTTTCTGCAGCGTTCCACCAGCAATCCTTACTCTTCTCTCCGGAGTGATTACAAAATAAGTCTGCTTCCCCCTTTCTGCGACAACCTTTCAGATATGCGTGATCTCTTGTATCACTTCTCTTTTCCAGGCTGAGTGCCCTGTTTTCTTGATATGTTCCCCATAGGACTAGTTTTGAATGCTCTCACTATCCCGGCCTCCAGGGTGTCTGTACATGCTCTAATTTTAAAAATACAGAAGGACTAGGCAGGGTCCTTTCTTCTCTTGGGGCATTTGAAATTCAAGCCTGACCTGTCACTGATAGAGTAGAGAGGTCTTTGTTCCCCGAGGAAAAAAATTTCGGATGCTGACTTCTAGCTGGGAGAGGCACTATGAACCAGTTGTCTGCCATTTATGCGTAGCCATCCATGACACATTTCATGTGCTTTTTAACCTCATGGGGACAGTCAGCATGGCGCTTGGGTCTTCCCTGTTAGGCTGTAAGTTTATGCAAAGTGGGCACACTTTGGATCACTCCTCGGTCCTTCCTAAGAACCTGCTGCATTGGTCTGACTCCCTTCAACTGCCTATATTTTCGGGTGGTTTATGGACTCACTGGGGCCTAACAAGTCGTTTTCCACTCTGTTGCATCTCAGAATCCAGCTGTGTCCAGGTGGAGCCAGCCCTCCACTTGCCCGTTTCCTCTGTGAACATGGACTGTGATCTCATGGCTTGCCCATGCATCACAGGGTACATTTCACTTTGAAGCTCCACTTGCATCTGCCCCCAACTGGGGAGAAACCAGAATCCTGCATGGAATGGTACATCCCGATCTGCCAAGAGCCCTGCACCCCTGCGCCCCCACTCTTCTTATATTTATCTGCCAAAGCTCAGGTAATGAAAATCTCCCAGGCGTAGGTGCATTCCAGGGCTGCAATTTGTGGAGAAGAGGGCGATGTATCAAACAGATGGTCCCAATTGTATTTTCATCGAGCCTCTTGTCTCCTCGGCCCCGCCTGGCCCCTCCTTCTTCCCCCTTCCTCTTCCCTGATGTCGCCTATGCATCAAATGTCTTTTCTTAAAATTGTAATGACTAAAATAAGGTGGTGATTTATAAGGAATTCTCAAATACCAAATAATCAGCTGAACACTCCAATTTAATGGCAGCAATAAGTCAAGTGCCTCCTCGCTCATCTCGGGAGGAAGAAGAACATTGGTCCTGGTTGTTTTGAAACGACAAATGCTCTCTTTTGTGAGTTGTAACAAATCAATTATCCACATGTCGAAAACTGAGCAACTCCTTTTAAAGATATACTTTTATGGATACGTTAAAAACAATGTCCCAGGCGCGGGGAGGGTACAAGAGCTCTTTAGTTATTTTTCTGGCATAAGAATATTGGGGAAATAATAACTCCGAGGAGAAAGCTGTCCAATACGACATCAATCAGAGATGCAGACGCCCCCGTGTCTACAGAAGGTACACACCGAATGCTCAGGGTCTGTTTTTCATCCAGTCTAAGCAGGTAAAAAGGACTCTGCCTCCACCTGCGGTGGCATTTTCAATCGAACTTGCTGGCTCTCCGAAGAGCCCTGTGGGGGCATTCAATTCTCAAGCTCTCCTTGGGCACATTTGTCTGCCTTGTATTTCTCATTTCAAGGAGAATTTCCTGCTTTTTCCGTCAAGGAAAAAGTCACGCCTCAGCAGCTGGCCCTGAGATTGGAACCTGTGTTATCTCGTTATGCACGGCCCCATCTGTTGGGCCCTCCAGAAAGGCTCATGCCCTTGCCCTGGTTCTATTTTCCTTTCCTCTCGCATTGCATTAATTTGCCACACAATAAAATACAACAGCATTTGCTGTAACCTCTCTTGTCAGAGCAGGCAGGAGATCAAAGTCATCTCAGGCCTTTTCTCAGCCAGCTAGCTTGTCAGTTAGAAAGGCCTTGAGAAGGTCATGCCATCACGACGCCAAATGTCACTGTTGTCCCTTTGCCTACGGCTTCAGCCACATGTGGTGCAGTGGGTCCTGTTGCAGGCGACACCCTGCATGGAAGCTGTCCTGCATATGGGTATCCAGTGGGCGGGTGGTTTAGCTACTGTCCCATGAAGAATGACTAAGGGGCTCCAAATGCTTTGAGAAGAAAAGACTCACTCTGTGGGGGTTCATGGGTAACGGGCTGGGAGTAATCACCCTGTCCATTACTGGAAGTGTTCGGGCAGAGGACAGTTTTGGGGTAGGTAGCAGGTCCCTTAAGCCTTGCATCTCAGGGTGTCATGGTGCTGCCCCTCTGGCTAAAGCTGAAGCCTTTGCCAGCACATGGCCTGTGGTCCAGCTGCTGTTTTGTTGTGAGGCTTTCTCTGCTTTTTCTGTTCACTGTCCTGCCTGGCTTGCTCTCTGTCTTGTTTCCTCTAGTCTAGCCCCTCTGCTTGGCTTCTCTTGAGAGTCTTCCCTTCCACCTTCTTTCCTTGTTCTTTAAACCCTAATTTGTCTCAATAACTTTCTGTACTTTGTATTCCACCCCACTCTTTTCCCAATGCTTAACCTGTCTGGTTTGAATGCTCTGTGGATGACTCTTTTATGCTCCGTTCATTGGTTGATTCATTCAGCAATTATTCTAAATGCTTTCTCTGTGTTAAATAACTATATGCGTGTGTAATTTTGTGTGCTTATTTGACCACACTAAGTGTTGCCCAGATAGCTGGTAAAAGGTTATTTCTGGGTGTCTCTGTCTTTCTGGAAGAGATTAGCGTTTGAATCAGTAGACTGAGTAAAGAAGATCAATCTCACCCACGAGGGTGGGCATCACCCAATCTGCTGAGGGCCTGAGTAGAATGAAAAGGCAGAGGAAAGGTGAATCTGCAGAGGAAAAGTGAATCTTTGCCTGGGCTGGGACATCCATCTTCCCCCATCCCCGGACATTGGCACTCCTGGTTCTCAGGCCTTCCCTCTCGGACCAGGGCTCACACAACGGGCCCCATGCTCCCTAGGCCTTTGGACTTGGACGGGATTATATCATAGCTTTCCTGTTCTCCAGTGTGCAGACTGCAGAGCATGTAGCAGTATCGGAACCCATATTTGTACCTGTATCTGTACCTATACCTGTGTTTGTACCTGTACCTTTACTTATATCTGTACCTGTTCTTGTACCTGTACCTATACCTGTGTCTGTACCTGTACCTGCACCTGCACCTGTACCTGTATCTGTATCTATATCTCTTCTACTGATTCTGTTTCTCTGGAGGAGCCTGCCTAATACAACACACACGGTTACACTTTGTGATGGCGAGAGCAGGAGTTATCAGAGGAAATCACAAGGAGGCCCTACCTTAGACTGGATAGTTAGGGAACACTTCCCTGAAGAAGGGATGTTTGGACTGAAATCTGAAAAATGGAGAGACATTCAGATGAGAGTAAGGGACAGGGTGGTCCAGCACAGAAACAGAATGTGCAAAAGCAGAAAAGAGCTTCAACTGCTCCAGAAACTGAAGGAAGGGACGTTCAGTTCCCATTCTTGTTATTTTTCATCACAGAACGTATCCATGACAGGATGTTTCCCACCTCAGGGCCTTTAGCCCCGTGGTTCCCTCTGGCTGAGAAGCTCTTTCTCAAAAGGCCACATGGCCAGTTCCTTCCCACTGTTCATGTCTCTGCTGAGTTGTCACCTCCTCCAAGAGGCCTCCTTTGACTACCTGTTCGCACTCACTCTCCCTTATCCAAATATATGTATGTGTGTATGTGTGTGTACGTGCATATATATGAGCATCTATCACTAAATGGAATTTATTTGATTACTTCTTGATAGATGATCTCCTATTAGAATGAAAAGCCCACAAATACAGATCCTGTACTAAGAAGCTGTCATATACCCAGCACCTGGCAAACAGCAAGCACTTAATAAATGTTCTGTGAGTGGATGATGAATGACAGGCTAGAGAAACAGACCACTTGTAAGGAAATGCATTTCCATTACGACTGGGCACCCACGGGACAAGTGCTGGAAGGGAGTAGGCAGGATGTGTTAGGGATCCAGGCCAGGACATTATTGAAGAGGTAGGAAGACCTGTAATGAGCATATTTATTATTTGAATGTAAAGGCCAATATTTTCTTAAGCTACTTGCTCTTAAGTAGGCTAACATTTTTGCTGTTTTTTGCATTATGAATTTTCTTAGCAACTCCTGTCACCTTTATGATAAATAAATACTGACACGTTTCTGTAACAAGTGTTCTTAATACTGAAGCTGCTGCCAAGCCCCCAGTCAGCGCGATGTTTGTCACGGGTTACCACAGATGCGCTGCAGTGAAATGCTCTGATCTGCAAATGTGGGCATCCTTTCCACGGCCGTGCCCTCCCCAGGGATCATGTCTGGTAGCTTAATGTTCGCACACTCATAAAGGGATGAAAGGGAAAACCTGCCCGAACTTAGGTTGTCGAGTCACTCGTGTATTTCCTTTTGCTTTTTTTTTTTTGCCATAATATTCTAGTTGCTGTTCATAAAACAAACAGTTCCATTGTCAAATCTCAAACATAAAACAAAACAAAGCAAAAAAATCCTTGTACCCAGAGAACAAATCAGGTGGAATGGCTCCCTGGGTAGATGCTTAGATGTTGGGAATGATGGGGAGATCGACGTGGGGATGATGCTTGATTTATGGCTTAGGTGACTGGTGGATAGTTTGTATTAATTGGAGTTCAATCAGAGAAGCAGATCCATGAGGAGATCTATTTTTCCATGTCTGTCTGTCTATCTATCTATCTATCTATCTATCTATCTATCTATCTATCTATCTATCATCTATAGGTAAACATATAGACGTAGACACAAATACAGATTTCGTGTCGGTATTTGACATTATGCAACAGAGGAGCCAGGGCCACAGTCACGTACAGCTGTTACTTTGTGTCTGCAGGACAGGCCATCGGGAAAGGAAGATGGACGTGACACTGGAAATGCAAGACAAAAGGGAATCTGCAAGGATGAGCCAGAACTTACGAGACAGCCCTAGAACCTTCATTGACCTCTTACCTCCTTTCCCTTTCGTTGTGGGAGACGCTGGTTGCCTTCCTCAGAGAGCTAATATGCATCTGGCCCAGCAGTGCGAGACGCTGAAGGGAGAGATCCAGTAGGAGCTGGAGGACCTGCCCACACAGGTGAGGAGGGCGAGCAGTGAGTGGCACCAGCACCCGTCACCCTGCAGTGGCTTTCCGAGAGTAAAACAAAAATTATCTCTGCTTCACTTGCACTTTCCAAGTCTCATGTAAAATGTCTCTGTGTCCCATGCTACCCAAACTATGCAGGAAAAGGAATTATGGGAAACTGAGATCCTACCTACATGGCAAACCCCCAGCAACGGGGAATGACAAATCTTCATGCAATGGGAGTGAAGTCATGGCTGTGGATGAGATGACTCTGGGATTGTATTGAGTCGCAAAATATCATCATTGAAAAGATGGGCAGAGGATAGGAATCTACTGTAGAGAATAAAAGAAGCACTCAGAGAGAACCTGTGGGAGGCAAGGCTGAGATTCTGGGTATAAATTGTGAGAATGTGGTCCATAGGTAGTAACGATGACAGTGAGGATGGTGATAACCAGGTATGATGTTGAATTTAATGACTGGTAACTTATAGCACTGACCAATCAGAATGGATGATGGACTATGAGGAGGACTATGAGGGTTAGTCCTGAGGGATGGCTATCATACCACCATGTGGTGATGGTGATGTTGGTGATGTTGGTGATGGTGGTGATGGTGGTGATGGTGGTGGTGGTGGTGATGGTTTGTGGTGGTGGTGGTGATGGTGGTGATGGTGGAGATGGTGGTGATGGTTATGGTGGTGGTGATGGTTTGTGATGGTGGTGGTGATGGTAGTTGTGTACATTAAGTGGACTGCAGTTGGTGAAGCCAATATTTACCATCCATGTGGGAGTTTTCCACATTTTGACAACTATTATGCTATCTTGGTACATATTGGCAGACTATAAGCCCTACTGGCAGCTAACATTAATTGAGTGCCTACTATGTGCCAGGTGCTCAGCTAAGCACCGAGGATCCATGTGATGTGGTGTTCTCGGTGGGGTGCTCTGTGCGGTCCCAACTGGCTCTGGGGGAGAGCCTTCAATCCTGGCAGAGTGAGTCGTCAGGCCCATTGTCAGCACACATCTGCCGCCATGGTGTGCCCTGCGCTCTGCCTTCACAGGAGGATGTATTTTGGGGAGGTTTTACAGGCTCCGCTCCAATGGGGAAAAGCACTTAAACACACGGCAGCTGTTAATGAGTGCCATGCTGCTAATTAGGAAAGCCTAGAGAGGAGCAGCTGCCCTGCACAGTGGCGGTTGGGATGACAAAGGCGGCATCATCCAGCTGTTGGAGTCCTGGGGTCTGTCTCTGTGGGACAAATTCTGAACCGATAGGAAGGATCCATGGAGACTCATGGATCATTAAACTTGGAAGCTCTTGACTTGAATCATCTGATGTGACTGTCCACCCAGATCAAACAGCAGAAGATTTCCAAGGTGTCATTTTGATCTGTGGTGAACACATATAGCTTTGGGGACAATGCTTGAAAAGACTGCACTGAGAAGTGACCCAGAAGTCACTAGCTTTGGCTTCATCCTCTTGCTTGCAGGATGAGGAGTATTGTCCTTCATCTGACCCCTGTCTTCTGATAAGTCAAGGCTGGTCCTGCCACCTTCCCATTTCTCAGAGAGAAGCTTTGAAGAGGTGCAAATGTTTTAACTTCAGTGGTCTGGGCATCGATATTAATAATACTACAAGACTGACCAAGGAACATATACACAGAATTGTCACATTCTCAAATCCTGTGTTATCATTTGGCTTGGCATCAATTGAGTCCAAGATGAGCAGGTGTAATTCACATGTGAGCCAGGCAGTCTTACTCTATCTACAAACGCATCTACAACCTTGGCCACCCCAGTAGTTGTTGCTGATCTTTGGGAACTGAAGGGCAGTGAAGACAGCTCATTGGCCCTCTCACCTCCACCACTAGGGGCAGCATAAAACACATGTTTTATTAAGGGTGGGTCCGTGAATGCCTCTTTGATTTATGGAGCATGTCATTTGACTGTGTGGTCTCAGTCTGTTCCTTTCTTCATTATCGTTCCCTGCATAATGAAGGAAATCAGCAAATAGTGGCAAATTTGATTTGACGTTGCAACTTTCAAGCTTATTCATCACTTGGAGGGCCTGACTTTGCAATATGAGTTTCTTACCAATAAGTAGCAGTGTCTTCTTAGTCATTTGGCATAAAATAGCAGGCTCTAGAGCTGTGAGTGAGAAGGGAAGGCAGGGCCGAGGACACAAGCAAAGGTGTGGAAGCTGGTGTTTGGGAAGGAGCAGCAAAGACAGACACAGACAGGTTAACTGGAGGGAATGAAGTATAAGCAAAGCTCTCGTTTTTATTTTAACAGCTTCAAAAGAAAGACTGACAGTGACTGTTCCAAACTCCCAAAACA
>PVKM010013639.1:0-10225 GCA_004027735.1 Carollia perspicillata
TAATTGCTTGCTTCAGTGCACAGCTATAGAAAAGAAATGAGACTTTTTTTCTTGTGAAAAGTTATACCTATTTGTGAGCTCAAATTATGACATTCTGAAACAGTTTTGGCAGATATGCACCCAACATAGGAGCACCCAAATATATGAGGAAAATCTTGGAGGACTTCAAGAAAAACATAGACAGCCACACACTTATACTAGGGGTTTTTAACATCCCATTGTCAAAAATGGATAGATTTTCCAAATAAAATGTCAACAAAGATGTTGCAGCATTGAACAATGCCCTAGATCAAATGGACTTAACTGATATATATACAACCTTTCAACTTGGACTTACATATAACATAAATAAATAAATAAATAAATAAATAAATAAAAGGGGAGACAGAGTTAGAGAAGGATGAAAATTCTGATGTATGCTACAAGGACAAAAATATTGAGAATGTTATGCTACGTGAAATAAGCCAGTCATGAACAGATAAACACTGTATCTGTGATCCCATTTATATGAGGTATCTAGATTAGTCAAATTCACAGAGACAGAAAGTAGAATGGTGGTTTTCAGGAGGTGGGGTGAGGAGTTATTGTTTAATGGGTATAGAATTTCAGTGTTGCAAAATCAAAAAAGTTCTGGAGGTGGATGGCAGTGAGAGTTGCACAAAATAATGAAGGCACAATTTAAATGCAGACTTAAAAATGTTTAAAATGATAAATCTTATGTTATTTGTATTTTACCACAATAAAAAAAGTTTTGTTTTAAAAGAAGCGAAAGGATAGAGAAAGATAATGGGATGAAGTCTAACATGCAAACCAATCTAAAGAAATCTCAGTATCTGTATAAATTTCAGATGAAGCAAACCTCAGAAGAAGGAAAATTATCAGAAATAAAGGTGGGCATTATGTAATGATAAAAGGGTCAATTCTCCAAGAAAACATAATGTCAATGTATATGCTCCTAACAATACACTGTCAAAACACATAAGGCAAAAACTGATAGAACTGCAGGCAGAAATAGAAAAACTCACTGTAAAACTTGAAGATATTGACATCCTTCTATCAGAAGTTGACAGATTCAGCAGACAGAAAAATCAGTGAGGATGTTGTTAAAATGAAGAATATCATCAATTAATTAGTTCTAACTGGCATTTATAAACTGCTTCACCCAACAACAGCAGAACATACATTCTTATCAAGCTCACATGGAATGTTACCAAAAGAGACCACATTCTAGGTCATAAAACAGTCCTAAACAACTTTAAAAAGGTAGAAATCATACAAATTATGTTCTTAGACTACAATAGAATTACACTAGAAATCAAACGAGAGTTGAAAATTCCCAAAATATTTAAAGATTAAACAACTCATTATAAAATGACATATGGCTTAAAATAAAAAAAAAATTTTTCAAAAATATTTTTAAATCTTTTAAATAAAAATGAAAACTATCAAAATTTGTGGGCTGCAACAAAAACAGTGCTTGGAGGAAATTTAAGACATTGAATGCACATGTTAGCAAAGAAGAAAGATATAAAATTAATAATCTGAGATTCCACCTGTAGAAGTTAGAGAAAGAAGTATAGTATAAAGCCAAAGCAAGCAGAAGATAAGAAATGGGGAAAAGTGGAGCAGAAATCAATGAAATTGATAACAGAAAATTAATAAAGAAAATCAACAGAACAAAGAGTTCGTTCTTTAAAAAAAGTCAGTGAATTGATAAACCTCTAGCCTGATTAATCAAGGAGAGAGGATGTGAGTGAGTTAATACTGTCAGAACTACCAGGCCCAGGTACTTATACTGGGAAATTCTATATCTAAGGAAAAAGTGATACTGTCAGAATGAAATGCCGCAAGAATGAATGATTATTGGGAAAGACATTTATTTTATATACTGAACACAATTATTAAATACTTCCAAACAGATAAATTGGGAAGTGAACTGATGGTTAAAAGTTTTTAAAGAATGTTTCAGAGAACTTTAAAACTGGCCAAGATGGAGGTGTAGGTAGATATACTATGCCTCCTCCCAAAACCAAATGAAGGACAATAAATTTAAAAACAAAAACAACCAGAACTGACAGAAAACTAAACAGTATGGAAGTCCAACAACCAAGGAGTTAAAGAGGAAAACATTCATCCAGAACAGTAGAAGGGGCAGAGACAAACAGATGGGATAAAGAGGACTCATGGCAAGGTGGAGGCTGGAGGACTGGGGTGGGGGAGGTGGCACCTGGCAGAGTGGGTGGTCCCACATTTGTGTGTGGATAAGCCAGGAGGAATAAGAGGGGAGTGAGACAGACTATGCAACCCAGGGTTCCAGTGCTGGGAAATAAAACCTCAAAACCTTTGCCTGAAAAAACCTGTGAGTGTTGTGGTAGTGGGAGAAACTCCCAGCCACACAGGAGATTTTGTAGGAGAGTCCCACAGGGTCCTAGAATGTATGCAAATGCACTCACCTGGGAATCAGCACCACAAGGGCCCAATTTGCTTGTGGGTAGCGGAGGAAGTGACTGAAAGCCAGCAGTGAGAGCTTAGCAAGTGGTGTTGTTCCCTCTTGGACCCCTCCCCAACAATGCAGTGATGTGAGTTGCCTTGCCTTGGTGAATAAATACCTAAGGCTCCACTCCTTACAATTTAACATGCACAATGAGAAAAAAAAATATGGCTTGAATGATAGAACAGTTCAAAGTTCCAGAAAAAATAGAATTAAGCAATGAAGAGACAGTCAACCTCTCAGATACAGCATTCAAAACACTGGTTATCAGGATGCTCACTGAAAAGGTTGAGTACGGTCACAAAATAGAGGAAAAAGTGAAGGCTATGAAAAGTGAAATAAAGGAAAATGCACAGGAAACCAACAGTGAAAGAAAGGAAACCAGGACTCAATCAATGCTTTTGCTTGAAACAAGAAATAAATATTCAACTGGAACAGAAAGAAGAAACATGAATTCAAAAAGTGAGGAGAGCCTTAGGAACCTCCAGAACAACTATAAATGTTCAAACATCTGTATCATAGGGGTGCCAGCAAGAGAAGAGGAAGAGCAAGATTGAAAATTTATTTGAACAAAAAATGAGGGAGAGCTTCCCTAATCTGGCAAAGGAAATAGATGTCTAGGAAGTCCAGGAAGCTCAGAGAGTCTCAAACAAGTTGGACCCAAGGAAGTACACACCAAGCACATCATAATCACACCAAGATTAAAGATAAGGAGAGAATCTTAAAAGCAGCAAGATAAAAGAAGACAGTTCCCTAAAAAGGAGTTCCCATAAGACTATCAGCTGATTTCTCAAAAGAAAACTTGCAGGCAAAAAGGGACTGGAAAGAAGTACTCAAAATCATGAAAGGCAAAGACCTATATCCAAGATTACTCTATCTAGCAAAGCTTTCATTTAGAATGGGAGGACAGATACAGTGCTTCCAAGATGAGGTCAAGTTAAAGGAGTTCATTATCTTGAAGCCCTTATTATATGAAATATCCTTTAAAGGGACTTAACTAAGAAAAAGAAGATAATAAAAAAATATTAACAGTAAAATGACAACAAACTCAAACTATCAACAACTGAACCTAAAAAACAAAAACAAACTAAGCAAACAACTAGAACAGGAACAGAATCACAGAAATGGAGATCATGTGGAGAGCTATCAGCGGAGAGGGGGAGGGGAAAGGCTGGAGGGAAAAGGTACAGAGGATAAGAAGCATGAATGGTAGGTACAAAATATACAGGGTGAGGTTAAGAATAGTATAGGAAATGGAGAAACCAAAGAACTTATATGTATGACCTAGGGACGTGAACAAAGGCAATAGAATGCTGGTGGGATGGAGGTGCAGGGGAAGGGGAATAAAGAGGAGGAAAAAAATGGGACAACTGTAATGGCATAATTAATAAAACATATTAAAATGAAAACTAAGAAAAACAATATATTTTATATGGCAATATATAATATAAAGATTTAAATAAGAATATTAAGCAGAAAAATAAAGATTATATTTTATTAGAATTAAAACCTTTGTAAAATCGCTTAGTTTACTAGAATTTGTAACATTAGACTAGATAAACTTGAAAATGGTGTAGGGTAAACAGAGTCAGCCGGGCTCCCTCACCCAGATGTCTTGGCAAATAAGAACAGCAGTGTTCCCATAGCCTTCAGACAAAGTCCAATAAACCTATTCCCATAGCCTTGAGTGGGCCCACACGTGTGGAATCATGCTGTTACACTATGTTTTGGTGCCCTGCCAGCTTTGTTCCTTTAGCATATAAGGGATTTGTGGCTTCCAGATGTGCTACATGGGGCTTACAGAGTGTGTGAATTGCCCCACCCATGAATAAAGGCCTGTGAGGCCTTCCTTCCCAGGGCTCCTTGAATTTTCTTCCATCTGCCTGAATCTGGGTGAAACTTCCTGGCCTTGAGAGGCTGAAAGACAGATGGTATCTAATTTTTCATGATACAATTCAATCATGCAGAAGGAGTCATTTAAGTAAAAGTCCAATTTGATAACTCTATATAGCTCAGGATTTTACAAGGAGCAAAAATTCCAGAACCATGTAAAATGACATCCATGACATATTTCATAAGGGATTAATATCCAGAATACATAGAGAATTCTTAAAACAAAGAATAAAAACAAAATGAACAACAATCTGATTAAAAAACAGGCAAAGGACTTGAATACACATTTCTCCAAAGAGATACAGATGGACATTAAGAACCTGAAAAGACATTCAACCTCATACTCATTAGGGAAATGCAGTCAAAACCACAGTGAGATTCCACTTCACGCACTTGAAGATTATAATGATTATGATTATGATAATTTAAAGCAAATACTAGAGAGCATGTGGATAAATCAGAACTCTTATGCTCTTCTGGTGGGAATGTGAAATGGTGTAGCCATAATAGAGACAGTATGGAAGTTCCTCAAAGAATTAAGGAGAAAATTACCACATGACCCAGCAAGTCCACTTCCTGAACTGAAAAGAATTGAAAGCAGAGACATGACACATGTTCACAACAGCCAGCAGATGGGAACAACTGATTGTCCAACAGATGGATGGATAAACAACATAGAATTTATACCTATATACAGTAAAATATCACCCTGCCTTAAAAAGGATGGAAACTGACATGTGCTATAATATGAATGAATCTGAAAAACATTATGCAAATTGAAAAAACCCAGTAAGAAAAAGACAAAGGCTGTAGACTGGTCATAGAAACATGAGAGACCTAGGGTAGACAGAGACAGGGAGTAGAGTGCCAGTTGCCAGGAGCTGGTGGTGGGGTAGGGCGTTGATACCCAGTGAGCACAGAGTTTCAGTCTTGCAAGATGAAGAGAGTTCTGGAGACAGACGGTAGTGATGGTGGCACAACAATGAGCATATATTGAATGTCATCAAACCATACACCCTGTTGAAATGGTAAATTTTACTACAGTTATAAAAATAAATAATCCATGATAATTAGAATGACAGTTATAATGCACTGTCCAAACTGCAACACTTTGGGGGGATAAATGTGATGATCGTCGGTAGCCCTGGTGCCCCCAGAACCTTCTGCTCCTACCTCAGAGAAGAACATCCACCAGCCTCAGTAGAAAACTGGCTCTGGCTGATGTTTGGCAGAGTAGCTATGGGAGAAATCTCACCATTAACAGGGCCAAGAAATAATGATCTCTGCTCCAAAACCTCAGACTTTAAAAATTTGGCCAGAAAACTTTTGACATAAAATTTTGGATACATTTCAGATTTACAGTTTTATCCCAGAAGTCCATTCTACTCTGGGACACTCACCTTTGGTTTCTGGTCTCTGCCGTCCATACGTGCCTGTGGGACACACCTTTACCTCCCTGCCTCATCCTCTTCCATCTCAATGCCATCCATCCTTCAAGGGAGGTTCCCCCCAAATGCCCCCTCATCTGTTTGGCCTCCCCTGATTCACCAGGTGGAAATTCTCTGCTTCCAAACTTTGGTGCTGCTTTACTTGGTGTAGGCTAACATGAGAAAAATCCTAGATTATTGAATGAATGTTATTGAGCTCTGCTTGGCTGCCAAGCCTGAAAACTAACCATAACTAAAATCATCCATCAGCAGAAAGGAAAGTTACCTTGGACCTCTGCACATAAACCAACTGGTTGGTTGTTGCCTTGGTTTTTTGAGCAGCTTGCAGGGGTCTTGAAGCCAAGGGATAAAGAATCTGATTTGTTTCTTGGCCATTGTGGAAACTGGCATTCCTCTGAGTGTCTTTCATGTACAGGGAGTGGTCACGCTCACCCTCACCGCTCTCAGACCCTGACACTGAGGTCTTCAGCCCCAACGTTTAGTCTCTATGCCACTAAGACCCTGAACAATAGGTGCTGACTTAAAATTTTCCCTGGTGGGACTGGTCCTAGAAGGGTTATCCCCCCACTGATGTAGTTTTATCAGGAGTCCTGGACACCCCAGTTCTGGGTCAGGTCACCCTCACCACACACATAGTGTAGGATTAAAAAGTCCTAAAGGTCACCTGTCTCAAGTATTTCACACCCCTCCCCCAAGTTAATATCACCTCTGTTTTTCTGTACTCCCACATACATTGTGAGTGGGCCATATGCTGGAAAAGGCATTTTCTTGTTTTTGTTTGTTTGTTTATTCACTTGTTTTGCAAACATTCACCTCACCTCATGCTTAGTGTATACCAGGATTCCTCTCCTACACCTGTGAGCCCCTGGATCGCCAACTTAGCTGTGAGGAAACACAGGCTCACCTAGTTTACAGAACCGAAGCCTTAGGTGGCTTCACCAGACCAAAGGGCAACATCAGAGCAGATGATGGGATATCTGAGGCTTCCAATACACTAGGGTGGTTATAATCACACACACAGAAAATAGGTGTTGGCAAATATCAGAGACCCTGGTGGTCTGGCTGGAAGCTATATGACAAGGAGACCATATTTATGATGATTCCTCTTAACTTCCAAGTAAAGGATGGAAGTGGTGATCCTTGAGTCCAAACTGAGCTGGATTTCCTTTGCTAAATAATGTTGCCCTAGTCTTCCTTTCATCTCCCTAGTCTCCTAAGTTTATTGATACATTTTGAAACACTTATTAACAAATTAAACACAAACTTAACAAATTATTAATTGATTTCCTTAAATAAAATGGCCCTGGTCTAAGCTTGGGCCTTATAACTTCACATTACATAAAATATAATATATAATAACTAGCAACTACCTGTTCTGTGGATTCTGGGTCAAAATGGAAGCCACTGAAAAAAGTCTTGCTCTAGTTCATTCAGAAAACACAATCATGTGACACAGGACACATCTGGAAGAACATGAATGCTAATTTCTCAAAATCTGTAAACTATGCAATACAGAGGCTATTGGATCACCAACTAGAGAAAATGTACTGAGGGGCACGAGATGTGTGAGTGCTCTAAACTTTGGTTAGTTACCCTCATACCAATGGTCGGGTGGGTCGTGTGGAAGCTCAGGCCAGGGCCTTCTGAGCTGCCGCTTGAGGAAGTGAAGCTGTCAGCATGGGCTTCAGACGGAATCAGTTTTCTTTACAAAAGATTTAATACCATTTATTCATTATAAAACACATTAAGAACAACAATCAAAATTATTTTTCTGTAACCAGGTTACCAAAAAATGATTGAGCCAGCCCTGCATACCCTGGCTTTCTGCCCCTGCTTCTGGGAAATTGTTTTAACAACTACTTTCTATCACTTAGAGAAAAAATGAGGGCAGCCTGACTGGTGCTGGGAGCCTGGAGTGAGGAGGAGAGACAGGGGAGATTCCTAGCCCTCTTTAGGCTCCATTCTACCAGCTCTGGGCAACATGGAAGTCTCTGGGACACCTAGCAGTAGGGATCCAGGGGGCTCTGAGCCCTTGCACCACCGTCTTCCCTCCTCAGCCCTGGGGCAGCTGGAGCTCTCCATGAGGTCTCATGACCTTGCCTCCCTTTCATTTCCCTCAGGGAATTGCAGGGCGTCCTTCTGTGTGGAAAAAAAGAAAGCCTCAAATTCCAATCACCTGTTCATGGGACCATTGACTCCAGCTGCATCTCTTTCTGGTCTTGGTTAAACAATAGTCTCCATTGTTGGAAGAAAGACCTCGTGTATCTTCAGAGCTCATAAATCATTGCCCCTAAGTAGCACTTGGGAAAGAAAGTTGGCTACCACGTGGCCACCTCCCCACTTGGAGGTTGGATGTGTCTCTTGAGAGGACAGTTGGCACAATGGAGAGTGAGGGGACTAGCCAACCATGACCCCTCTCCATGAGCTTCTTCCCCAGGTTCCTCCATTGCCCTGCAGCTCTGGGACCTGGGCTGAGCCTCCGAGAACCCAGTCTTTCTTTTGCCCTGGGCTGGGGGCTGAGGAGCTTTAGGGGATAAGGCTCTTGTCACATGGCCCCAAGGAGTTTGGGCATGGGTTTCTTGTGTAGACATTGCACAGCCCTGTCCTTGGCTCATCCTATCTGAGATGCTGGTGTCTGGGAGAAGCTCAGGTCATGAATAGAGGGCAGGGGCTTCATGAGTGGGACTACATGGGACCCCAGATGTTTCCCAGAGGAGTTTCCAAACCCAAAAGGGTGGGCATCATCCAAGGAGGTGTTCATAGAAGCTCTCCACCTCTGTGGTCCTGAATGGACAGTATGTGTCCTTCAGGCTGCCTGGATCAGTCCCCCAGGCTGCAGGAGTCTGGACTTCATACCACTGGCTCCACAGGCATTCTTAGTGGTATCTCCTAGTCACTGAGTGGGAGACCAAAGGGCTTCTCGATCCCAAAGCACAAGTGTCTGTGGGTCTCTGGCAGTAACACAGTCCCGAATGTGTCTATTTACCCCATCAAGAATGAGGAGAGATTAGCTGTGCAGAGCAGTATGTGCTCTCATGTGCTCCAAGGTGACCCATATGTGATTGGAGGACTTCTGTGTGCATGTGCTGAGAGACAGAACGGACAGGAGGAATTTGGGGGTCAAGTGCAGGAGTAGAAGTGGTCATTCTTCTGGAAGCAGGATCAGGCCATGTCTCTTCCCCTGACTTGACAGCACACAGGCTGCAGCTGGGAGGCAGCCCCAGAGCCAGCCAGTCCTCCCACCTTGAGTCCTGGAAGTCTCTGGAGCCTCCAGCAACAGGTTTTTACTTGGGTTTTCACCTGTGCCTGGATCAGGAACCCAGAGGCTCCACTTGGGGTGGAACCTATTTCCCATGACCCGTCCCCCAGCAGACGGACAGAGGTAGAAGAGGGCTAACTGCTCAGGAAGGGTCCTGTAGAGGAGGTCCTCAAGCTCTGCCTGGCTCCCCATCAGCTCTTGGCATTAGAAAGCAGAGCCCAAGGTTGGGGTCCTGGCAGGCCACATTCACCTGATGATCTTTTGCAAACTGGAGGCCACGGGCAGGAGGGGTCCAGCTCCCCTGGCCTGCAAACGCCATGCTTCCCGGTGAGGGGGTGCGAGTCGCAGGGTGTGTCTTCAGGACTTGACTTCACTGAGCCTGAATGTGACGATCAAAACTGAGGAGGCTATAGAGGCCAAAAGAGAATATCATTCTGGACCCTGAGCACAGCAGGCTGTGGTCAGGAGAGCCAGCCTGAGTGGTCCCCCTTTGAGGGGTAGGCAACCTGTGTGGTTTCTGAGTTTCTAGGGATCCCCTCCCCACATTCAGTCAGCACTCACAAGACTCACCTTCCTAGGGTCACGGGGGAAACCTGTCAATTTTTGGCCATCCACTCTCAAGTGGCTTGTGTCAGCTGGGCAAACAGAAGTGTTGGAATGTGGGTTCCTCAAGTTCTGGCCAGTCAGGCCTCTCCTTGCTTGTGTCAGAGACGGGAAACGGGAGTAGCCCTGGCTGTCCCAGGCCCTGCAGGAAGAGAAGGATAGTGTGGGGGTCCCCCGAGATCTCAGAGGGACCTCTGCAGACAGCCTTCACCTCCAGGTGCAACATTCTCCCACACCCCCAGAGGCCTACGGCCGGCCCCAGGGAGGCTGCAGGAACATGGCCCTGACCCAGAGATGCCGAAGACCAACTCAACTGCAGAGCTCAGCAACTGCCCTCTGAGTGCCCAGAACCAGAGTGAACAGGGTGCTTTGCCCCAATGGGATCCCTGTCCTCCCTCAGCCTCCAGGCCCTGATACTTACAGCAGGGCTTCACCTCTCTTCCCACTGCCACAGTCCCCCCACCCCCAGCCCAGACAGTGCTTGTTTTGTGAAAGGGACCCTAATCACTTTCTCCCAGGCAGACTGGTTTG
>PVKM010013639.1:10325-30104 GCA_004027735.1 Carollia perspicillata
ACAGGGCAGGTGGTGCAGGGGGCCCCAGAGGACCTGTGGAGTCTGCTGGCCTTGCAGCCTGCCAGGGTAGGAGGCGGCTTGCTGACCACAGATGGGAACTTGATTTGGCAAGGTGGGGGAACAGGAGAACAGACAAACCGAGGCCTAGAATTGGGGGCCTGTGGAAGGCAGGGGGAGAGGCAAACAGATGAGAGGGAAGAGAGAGAAGCAGAAGAAGGAGGAGTGGGAGAAAGTGGTCTAGGGACAGGAGCAAAAGAGACACGTTTCTTCCTCATTGCTGCTGATGCACAGAATGAGAGTTGGACCCAGTGTGGGGTTCTAGAATCTCAGATATTTGCCTCTGTTCCCTCAGGGTGTGTCTTTGTTGCCTCAGGAGCAGAGAATTCTAAAGAGAGTGACCTGGAGGGCCCGCCTGCAGCACAACTGTGTGCCCCGTAGGGAAAAGCAAACTGAGGTCTTGATGGACACTGTGGAAGGCAGTGCCTGGCCCAGAACCAGAGAACATCCTTCCTACAGCCTGAGTCACCTGGGCTGGGCCTGCATCCAGGCCCACTTGCTGCCCAAGGAAACTGCCTGAGAGTGGGGCTGGTTGGTGCTCCAGAGTAGCCCCTCCTTCCTGGGCATTTCTACCCTCTCCCAATAGCCCCTCCATGGGAGGGTCAAGGTGCTCAGCTGGTCCCTGAGCTTGGGTGCCCAGAAGATGTTTGGGCTCAGGAATCTCCTGGAATGAACAGGGACAGCCCTGTTTGTTCCTGGGCATCCCTGATCAAAGGGTGCCTTGGCGCCAGGGACAGCAGTGAGTGCTGTTCCAAAAGCAAGAGCCCAGAGAGCTGAGTCCTCCCAGGGCTGTGTGCTAGGACATGGTGAGCCCCAAACCCACCCCTGTCCTCCCTGGCTCCCTGTCCCAGCCCAAAAGGACCAGTGATCATAGTTAGGGAGGAAACCCCTCTGTGTGGTCACTCGTCACTCACTCAATAACGTCCCTTGCTTTCTGGATCTTGGGAAGGAACTTGAGGAAACTTCCCAGGACAATGGTGGAAATTTCCTAGCATTGGACCCCAGACTCAGGACATAGAAAGGAGCAAACCCACAACCTCCTACATGTGAATGAATGATTTTTCTTAGGACTTCAATGATCCTGACAACTGGGGCTAAGGGACCTGGGGGTCTGGAGTCCTACTGGACTCACCTCACAAATCCAGTGACCCCTTGTCTTCTCTAGGTGCTGCTCTGTCCCCAAGCAAATGCTCCAGAAAGCCTGAACCCCATCAAGCCACCTATGACAGCTGTCCTTCCACAGCTCCTGCCTCACATCTATTTCTTCTGATGCCACTGCCTACACTGGCCCTAGTGCTCAATCCCAGCCCCTCTCAGGGCCCCAGGGCCCCATCTGTTACTCCACCAGCTCCTCACTGTCCTGTGTTGCCCCCTCCATGTGCCCTTATTATAATGGCTCCCATGCAGACATCCCAAGACACTAGCAAGTCCATTGAACAGAGGCCCTGTGCTGGCCTCTCACAGCCCCACAGAGAGAGAGCTGTGGGGAAGTGATGGCAGAGCCCCAGGCACTATATGGCCACTAGAAAGCCAGAATGACTGGGCTGCTGCCCCTGCCCAGGTGGAGAGTGGGACCTTGTGCTGAGCTCCTCAGAGATCTCAGGGGCCCAGACTGGCTTGGGAGCTCCAGGCTGACCCCTGCACACCTGGTGGTGGTGGGAAACCATGAGAGACCTCATCCAGTCAGTCCTGGGGTTGAGGAGAGGGAGGATTGCGTTCTACATCAGGAAACACGGAATGACTTCTGAGCCTGTGAGGGGGTAGCAAACAAGTCAGGATCCAAGCACAGAGGACTGTAGATGGGTTCATTCAGCCTGCATTGATGGCCCAGGCCCTGGCCCACTTGGGTTTCTCAGGGATGTCAGATGTTGACTGGAGTGGACCAAAGAAGGCCCTAAGGCCTGGCTCTGACCCTGCCCCTCACCATAAAAAGCCCCATCTGCCACACTCATTTGTTCCTGGGGAAAGAGGACAAGACCCCTGAGTTAGCCAAGACTAAGTGTCCTCAAAACAAAAATTAAAGCCTAAAAAAAATGAAGATGCTATGGACCCATCACACCTGAGTTTAAGACCTAAGGTGTGTGTCACCCATGGCAGAGAATAAAGACATCACCTCAACCACAAGTACTGACTGCCCGGTGACAAGGGAAGATGTCCAAACAGATAATGATATGATGCCCTGTACCCTCCTCCAAGAACCAATATTGTCACTGTGCTGCTGGAATCTCCGTCCTTCTGCCACTAGTCAGAAGTCAGGGGCATTATCTCATGAAATTGTCCCACAGTGTATCATCTACCAGGAGGATTGGGGGTCACACTGGTCTACAGACAGATCTGTATTCTTGCTGGTGGGCTACTGTGGGAGCAGGTGACTGTGCTGGGGCTGATTATGTGCCACAAATTCCAGGCCAGTTCTTCTGTCTCACAACAGAGCAGCTGACCCCTCAGGGTGTCCAGCACTGGGCAAGTCCTACCAATGTCACTTGCTGAATCTCACCTCACTACCACCACCATAAGTGAGGGCCACTGCAGCCACTTCTTGCAGGATTCACTTCAGTGATCACTGCAGTTCCTAGTGGGTCAGCCTCTAGGTTTGGTCCTCTGTTCCTCTACTGAAGAGCCTCTGCACATTCACTCAGCAAGGTCCACACTAAGGAATGAGGCTCTTGAGTGAGACAGGCACGTGAGGCTTTTGACCTGGCTGTTGCTTCTGCAGCAGCCTCACTCCTCACTCTCCTCACTCCATGCTCTCGACACACTGATGCGGAGTCTGAGGGGCTCTGTGATTAGGCTCCTCACCTTGGAATGCACTTCTGACTCCCTGAGCCAGGCTCTTGCCTCACCACAGTCCATTAGGCCTTGAAGTGTAACTTCCTGCATGGAGGGGAAAAGGGATCAAAGGAATACAGTTGTTTTGATGAGATGTTAGATTTTAAAGTCACCCTTCCCATTATGGGGCATTTGGGTGGTTGTCGCTCTGAGTGCTGGCTCAGCAGATGTGTCCTCACAGTACAGCAGAGTCTTTATCTGACTGCTGATCATTCACTCCTCGCTACTGGGCTGCTCTGTATAGTTCATTTAAACACCTATGGACCCTGCACCATGCACCATGCTGGGCACTTTACAGGTTGTTTCATTTTTGTAATGATCTGGCTGGTACTCATGTTTGTTCCCACTTTGGCACAGGAAGAGGTTGGGTACCAGCCCAGGGTCTCATGGCTGGTAAGAAGGCTGGGATTTGAAATTGCTCTCTCTGGAGCTAGGCCTCTGCTTTAAACACCAGGCTCCATGGCCAACAACCCACTAGGTGGGAATGGTTTATAAATGATGTTTTTGTGAGTTGAATTGTAACCGCCACCCCCTTTCAAAATAGAAGGCTATGTTGAGGTCTTCACCCCAGCTCCTGAGAATGAGACCTTGTTTGGAAACAGGATCACTGCAGATGTAATCAGTTCAGAGGAGCTCATGCTGAAGCAGGGTGGTCGGAGTCATACGAAGAGGAAGGAACTCCCTTCTGTCAGTAGTTGACAAGTTCAGCTGGCTGAAAATCATTGAGGATGCTGTTACAATGAACAGTATCATAAATTAATTAGTTCTAACTGCATTTATAGAATATTTCACCCCAAAACAGCAGAATATACATTCTTATCTAGCTCATATGGAATATTCACCCAAATAGACCACATTCTGGGTAATAAAACACACCTAAACAAGTTTAAAACAATAGAAATCATATGAATTATGTTCTCAGACCACAATGGAATTAAACTATAAATTGCACAAGAGAGCTGTAAAATCCCAAAATATTTAAAGATTAAACAACCCATTGTAAAGTGACATATGGCTCAAAATAAAAAATATATATATTTCAAAAATATTTTAGATGAAAGTGAAAATTATCAAAATTTGTAAATCAAAACAAAAGCAGAGCTTAGAAGAAATTTATCACATTGAATGCACATGTTAGCAAAGAAAAAGATGTAAAATTAATAATCTAAGCTTCCACCTATAGAAGTTAGAGAATGAAGTACAGTATAAAGCCAAAGCAAATAGAAAATAAATGGTAGAAAATGGAGCAGAAATCAATGAAATTGAAATAAGCAATTAGTAGAGAAAAATCAACAAAACCAAAGTAGTTTCTTTTAAAAAAATCAGGAGAATTGTTAAACCTCTAGCCATGTTAATCAAGGAAAGAAGACATAAGTTACTACTGTCAGAAAAAAAAGGGATGATTATTATTATTCCCATGGACTTTAAAATGAAGATAAGGGAATATTATTTAAAAGTCCATGCCCATGAGTTTGATAATTAAGATGAAATGGACCAATTCCTTCAAAGGCACAACCTACCAAACCTCACACAAGGAGAAATAGATAATCTGAATGGTTATATTCCAAGAAAGTAAATCAATAATTAATAAAACTTCAAAAAGAAAGTACTAGGACCAGATGCTTTCCCTGGGAAATTCTACATCTAAGGAAAAAGCAATACTGCCAGAATAAAATGCTTCAAGAAAGAATAATTATTGTGAAAGACATTTTATTTTATGTACCAAAACCATTATTAAGAGTTTCCCAGTAGGAGAGATCCAAGATGGTGGGGGAGTGAGTGGCTGTAACAATAACATCCTCCCAGGACTGATCTGGAATCACAAATAAATTATGGAGAAATCATCTGGGAAAAACAACTGAACAAAAGCGAGAGAGAAGACGTATGACTATGGACAAACAGGAGAACCTTCTTCAGCACCACGTGACTGGTAAGGAGCGTGGTAGAGACATGAGAGGGCTGGCTGGGCACCCATAGGCAGCAGCTGAAGAACTGGAAGGATGTTTAAGTGGCCAGTTGGATTCCCCTGAGAAGCAGGGTGTCTAAACCCTAAGCTGGCATCCCCAGCCTAGAGCACCAGAGCCTGCAAAGCACTCATAACATCCCGCTGTGAAAAGCAACAGGGTTGCTCTCTGCTAGAGACTGAGAGCTGGAGATGCAAAGAGCCATTTAAATGGGCAATGAATAATTTTCACTGGCAGCCACTTATGCTGGGCTCCAGGAAAGAGGGTAGGAGGCAGACTGGACTAGGGACACTTGAGGAGAGACTGAGGAGAGAGGTTGGGGAGAGAACTGAAAGAGCATCTGGCAAGATCCTTGTGCTGTGTCACCCACCATACTGCTGCAGCCATCTATCTGCTCAGGCAGTCCACTCCCCTCTGAGAGGATGCAGCCTGAGGGGAAACAATAGCCCCAGCCCCAGGAAGGACCCTGCCCCACCCTGTGGTGCTTAAACCTGACTGCTGAGTGCAGAATGACTAGATTAGCAACTGAAGGAGTCAGCCACAGACAATAGATCCTTGATAGTCCCCAACAGGCTGCCCTAAGGCCAGACTGGGGCACCATCTAACATCACCAGAGGTGGATCCAGAAAGAAAAAATCAGTGGTAAATACTAGATGCTACAGAGATGAAATCCTCCACTGTCTTCTCCATGATTTGTGATATTTTCTCTCCTATATAGCTTTTTAACATTAATTTTCTATCCTTCAAATTTGTGCATATTAAGTCACTAGATTTTATACTATGGTTTATTTCAATTCACATATTTTGCCCCTCCCTTCTCTTACCCCATTTTACCTTCTTTCTTCTTATTATTCTCATTTTAAATTTTGTCTCCTCTCTTGCTACAACTTCACTCTTACTAGTTCTCACTCTTTCCATTCTTCACTTTTTCTATTTCTCTCCTGTCCAGCCTCTCAAAACCAATTTTCTTGTCAATGATCATCTCACATTCTTTTCCCCACTCTGAAAATACTTGTATCTTCTCTCCACATTTAAAAATCTTTGTTTGTTGGTTGTGGACAGGGTAGTTGTTGTTGCATTTTTTCAATTTTATCTCTAGATGTTCACTAATTTTGTACTTCAAATTTCAAATTTTACTGTTCTCCTCTTCTACTCTTTTTCATGTCTCAAATTTTAATTTTGCACTGTCTTAGCCTATTTTTCCATTCCCCCCCACTCATTCATCCTAGTCTTTCTTATTGTTTTCTCTTCTTTCTTTCCATCTCAAATTTTAACTTTTCCCTGTCTTAGCTTGGTTTTCATTCCTCTCTCTTAGTATTTGCTCTCCCTCTGTCATCTCAAAATCACTTCCACTTGCTCTAGACATCTCTTAATTTTTTTTCTTTCTTTTTCCCTCTTATTTCCACCCCACCTATATTAATTTTAGCTCATTTGTTATTGATGGTACAATGGTGGAGCTTTCTCTCCAATTTAATTCCTATTTTTTATTATTTACTTTGTTTCCTTTTTCTCTCTCTCATTTTATTTTATTTGTTTTAAATTCTTCTTTAAACCTAATACTATATGCTTCCCTTCTTAGTCCATTGTACCTTCTTCATTCCCTTTTTTTATTTATGATGTAAATTCTACTTCCTTTCTTTGTATTGCTCTGATCCCCTACTTTTATTAGTGCTCCTCCTTCTATCCTCTCAAAATTATTTTTCTTTCAGTAAGTCTTCTCATATTCACTCTCCTTTCTTATAGTCTTAATCACTTTACACCCTTGTTAATATGGTTCATTTGGTATTGATAGTGGGATTGCAGGGGAAAGTTACTTCTGTGGGTGTGGGCTTGTTTCCTGGGCTTTGTGGTTTTGTTCTGGCAGCACCTGCACAATAGCATGCAAGACATGGTGGGTGGAGTGACCCTCGGTTAACCAGCTGGATGGAAGGACCCACCAAAGAATGACCCAATAACAATCAAGACCCAATTACATCCAGAGAGCAAACATAAATGTCATCCCCAAAACATCAAGTTTAGCAGATCAAGGAGAATGCACCAGTGAATCACACAGGTCTCCTACCATAGAAGTTTATACCACAAAGACACAAGTCAAAACAGATCAATTTAAGAAGCAGAAGCAAACAAGAAGAGTCGCCTCTAAAATGGGAAAACAAAGAAATAAGCCCAGTTGAAAGGAAAGGAGGAATCCTCAGAAAGAGTATTAAATGGAATAGAGGCAAGTAAACTACCAGATATTGAGTTCAAAACAATAGTTACGAGGAAGCTCAATGAGCTCAGTGAGAATTACCAAAAACTACAGAGAAGCTACAAGAAACTTACTGAGAACTACATTTGCATGAAAAAGGACATAAAAACTATCAATGACTCAGGAGGAAATGAAGAACACAATTTCTGAATTGGAGAACACAGTTGAAGGAATCAAAAGCAGGCTAGAATAAGCAGAGGACCAAATCAGCAAGCTAGAGGAGAAGGTAGAACAAAACTCCCAGAAAGAGCAAGAAAATGAAAAAAACTCAAAAATAACAAAGAGGGGTTAAGGGAACTGTAGGACAACATGAAACATAGTAATATCCATATAAAAGGAATACCAGAAGGAGAAGAGGAGCAAGTGATAGGAAAGCTGTTTCAAAAAGCAATGATGGAAAAATTCCCTTAATCATGAAAGAAAATGTCACACAAATCCAAGAAGAACAGAGGGTCCCAATCAAGATGAACCCAAATAGGACCACTCTAAGACACATCATAATTAAAATGGCAAAATTCAAAGACAAAGGGAAAAATACCAATGAATAAGTTCCTATCAATAATAAACTTCACTGTAAATGAATTAAATGCTCCAATAAAAAGATATAGCATAGTTGAATGGACAAGAAAACATGACTCACACATATGCTTCTTACAAGAGACCCACCTCGGAACAAAAGATGTATACAGATTGAATGTAAAGGGCTGGAAAAAAATATTCCAAGCAAATGAAGAAGAAAAAAAGGTGGGGTAGCAATACTTATATCAGACAAAATAGACTTCGAAACAAAGATCATAAAAAGAGAAAAAGATACTTCCTATTACTCAAGGGAAGAATCTTTCATGAAGACATAAATATTGTAAACTTATAGATACTCAACATAGGAGCACTGAAATACATAAGGAAAATCATGGAAGACTTCAAGAATGATATGGACAGCAACACAATTATAGTAGGGGATTTAAACACTCCACTCTCAACAATGGATATATCTTCCAAACAAAAATATCAAAAAAGATATTGTGTTTCTGAATGATGCACTAGATCAAATGGACTTAAGTGACATATACTGAATCTTTCATCCCAAAGAAACAAAATAGACATTCTTTTCAAATGCATTTGGAACATTTTCAAAGATAGGCCATATGATAGGACAGAAAACAAGCCTCAACAAATTCAAGAAAATTGAAATTATATCAAACATTTTCTTGGACTACAAATGCCTGAAACTAGAAACCAACCTCAAGGAAAAAACTCAAAAACAGTCAAACTAATGGATATTCAGTAACATGGTATTAAAAAATGAATGGGTTAACGATGAGATCCAGGAACATTGACATCAATGGAACAGAGTGTTCTGCCTGCCTTCTCAGGAAGACAGTCCTGAGAGGGAAGTTCAGAGCATTACAAGCTTATCTAAAAAATATAGAAACATTTCAAATAAACAACATAACCCCACATTTATAAGAACTGGAAGAACAACAATGAACTAAGCCCAGAGCAAGAAGAAGGAAAGAAATAACCAAGATCAGAATAGGGTTACATGACTTAGAGACTAAAAGAACTATTCTAAGGATTAATATATCCATGAGCTGGTTCTTTGAAAAGATAAGCAAAATCAACAAGCCTTTAAGCAGACTCATCAAGAAAAAAAGAGAACACTTAAGGAAAAGCTGAGGGAAGACTTCCAACTCTTTTTATGAAGCCAGCATCACCCTAATTCCAAGACCAGATAAAGATACAACAAAGAAAAAAAAAACTATTGGACAATATCACTGATGAACATAGACACCAAAATCCTCAACAAAATATTGGCAAAACATATCTAGCAATACAATAAATAGAGAATATACCATGATCAAGTGGGATTCATCTCAGGGATGCAAAGATGGTGCAATATACATAAATCAATAAACATTATATATCACATAAACAAAAGGGAAGTCAAAAATCACATATTATATCAATTGTTGCAGAAAAAGCATTTGCTAAGGTACATCACATATTTATGAGAAAATACTCAGCAAAGTGGGAGTAAAAGGAACATACTTCAATTTAATAAAGTTCATATACAAGAAACCTACAGCCAACATCATACTCAATGGGCAAACACCAAAATCTTTCCTACTAAGATCAGGAACAAAACAAGCATGTCCACTTTCACTACTTCTTTTCAACATAATATTAAAAGTCCTAGCCATGGTGATCAGAAAAGAAAAAGAAATAAAACACATCCAAATTGGAAAGGAGGAAGAAAAGCCAACATTATCTGCAGATAACACGATAGTGTACATAGAAAATTCTGTGGACTCCACTAAAAAAACTACTTGACCTAATAAGTGAATTTGGCAAAACAGCAGGATACAAAGTCAATATTCAGAAACTGAAGGCATTTTTGTACACCAACAATGAAATATTAGAAACAGAACGCAGGAAAAAAAATACCATCTTGTTTGGCAACAAGGAAAACAAAGTACTTAGGAATGAACTTAACCAAGGAGGTAAAAGACCTGTACTCAGAAAACTACACAACACTGAAGAAAGAAATTAAGGAAGACACAAACAAATGGAAGCATATACCATGTTCATGGATTGGAAAAACTTGCATCATAAAAGTTTCCACACTATCCAAGGCTATTTATAGATTCAACACAATGCCTATTAAAATAACAGTGACATATTTCACAGATATAGTGCAAACATTTCAAAAACTTATACAGAACCATAAATGACCCTGAATAGCTGCAGCAATTTTGAGAAAGAAGAACAAAGTACGAGGGGTCACATCACCTGGCATTGAATGATATTACAAAGCCACACTAATCAAAATGGTCTGGTACTGGTATAAGAATAGACTCATAGATTAATGGAACAGAATAGGGAGCCCAGAGATAAACCCAAGATCTTTATGGTCAATTAATATTTGACAAAGGGGTCAGAAGCATAAAATGGGGTCAAAATAGCCTCTTCAGCAAATGGTGCTGGGAGATGTGGAATGGTACATACAAAAAAATGAAACTGAACCATCACCTTATACCATATGCAAAAATAAACTCAAGATGAATAAAATACTTAAGTATAAGTCACAACATCATAAAAGTTCTAGAAGAGAACACAGGGAGGAAAGATATTCCCCCCTCAGATATTCCATCCAGCAATATTTTCATTGATATGTCCCCTAGAGCAAGGGATGTAAAGGAAAAAATAAACAAATGAGGCTTAATCAAATAAAAATTTTCTGCATGACTGAAGAAAACATCAGCAAAATGAATAGGGAACCAACAGTATGGGAAAGTATATTTGTAAATGATACCTCAGACAAGGTTTTGATCTCTGAAATATGTAAAGAACTCACATGACTTCACTCTAGGAGGACGAGCAATCCAATTTAAAAACGGGCAAAGGACCTGAAAAGATGCTTCTCCAAGGACGGCATTCAGAGGGCCCAGAGACATAGGAAAGGATGCTCAGCATCACTAACCATCAGAGAGATGCAAATTAAAACCACAATGAGATACCACTTCACACAGCTAAGAATGGCTATCATAAACAAATCAACAAACAACAAGTTCTGGTTAGGTATTGCAGAAAAGAGGACTCTGGTACAATGTTGGTGGATATGCAGACTGGTGCAGCCACTGTGGAAAACAGTATAGAATTCCTCAAAAACTAAAAATGGAACTGCCTTTTGACTCAGCAATTCCACTGCTGGGATTACACCCTAAGAACCCTGAAACATCAATCCAAAAGAACCTATCCACCCCAATGTTCATAGCAGCACAACTTACAATAGCCAAGTGTTGGAAACAACTTAAGTGCCCACCGGCAAATGAATGGATTAAAAAACTATGGTACATTTACACGATGGAATAGTGTGCAGCAGAAAGAAAGAAGGAGCTCTTACCCCTCCCAACAGCATGTATGGATCTGAAGAGCATTGTGGTAAGTGAAATAAGCCAGGCAGTGAAAGGCAAATATCATATGATCTCACTTATAAGTGGAACCTAATCAACAAAACAAACAAGCAAGCAAAAAATAACCAGACACTGAAATAAAGAACAAACTCAGTAACCAGATGAGAGGGCAGAGGAGATAACAGGGGAAAAGGTGGAGGGTCATCAAGGAACATGTATAAAGGACACATGGACAAAACCAGAGGGGGTTAGGATCAAAGGTGGGAGGTAGGGAAGGCTTGGGTGAGTGGGAGTGGTGGTGGGGGGAAATGGAGAGTACTGTACTTGAACTATTAAAAAAGAGAAACTAATAAAAAAGAAAGAAAGAAATGAAGTTGTTTAGGAAGATTTTTCTATCCTTGGAAAATCTGAATGTCTCGCAAAGTTTACATGATCCTTAAATATAAATCCTGCATATTTTCATTGTTTCTACAACTAAGAGAATATATATATGTGCTGCCAGTAAATGCTTATCCTATAATATACGTTAGCATTCTCTCACAAATAAATATTCCACTGAAGAACCAAACAGATTGGAAAGGCCAGGCAGAATGCATTACACTTATTTAGTTTCATTGCATGATTTTCTGTATAGCCCCAAGCTCATCCCCTTAGTGTGCTATAATTTCTTTTGGTCTTACACAGTGTACATTGGGTCAATGAGGTCAACTTGATATCTATATGGTACCTTAAACTCATGTCATCTCTTCATAAAACATAATTATTTCTTTGATGATCAAAGAAATAGCAAATTTAATTGAATGAGACTGAGGGTGGGACCATTCTGGATTTTCCTCTTATTTTCATGACCCATATTTAATTGGTAATAAAACTTTCTCACAGGGTAGCTCTCTACTGCATCTCCTACTGTCCTAGCTTTAATTCAAGCTGTCATTATTTCTCACCTGGATTATGGCAATAATCTAACTTATCTGTCTTCCTCCAGTCTGTCTTTATAATTACTCTAACATGTATAATGATACCATAGTGATGTGTCTAAAACAGAGGTTTGATATTTTTCTATCTTGTTTAAATCTTTTGGTTGACTTGGGAATTCCTTGTTTGTTCACAAAGACAGGACTTCCAGTAATGGTATTGAATAAACATTGGACAAGTAACACCTGAACACACAAACAGTAGTCAAAAAATATAGTTTAAGCTTCTGGAACTCTGCACCTTCATGGGAAAATTCTTAAACATGGTTTTTAGTAGGAATACAAATCTATACAGTCACATCTAATGGATAAGAAGACCATATATACTAACCTGATTTTAGGAAGTAACCACTGTGGCCCTGAGAGAAAATCTTCGTGAGAATAATGAATTTATCAAGGTGGACTATATCCAACAGCAGGGACAAGAGATTAACAATTGTTAGCTATTGTTTGAGATGCACAGTGAAGCCAGACTTGAGTCTACTAAATCCAGCTGTGTGCCCCCTCCTCAAGGCATCTGCGCACTCTGTGAGGGATAAGTGCCATGTAGTAAAACTCTATAATTATGTCAGTATGAATCTCAGGATCTCTAAAGCAGGCCATCATTCCTTCTTAGTCAAACACCTAAAGAAAAGAGCATTTTCTATACCAGACTGAAAGAAGTGAATAGAAAAGATGAATAGAAGAGATGGGAAGAAAGTCTGCAGATAGAAATGAAGATAATACAGATATTCTTGATATTTTAAAGCCAAATATGGGTCTTGAATCATTTATAGATTCATCCAGAGAAAAATTTATGGGATCACTTGTAGACACATTAACTGCCCTGGGGAACAAGAGATAAAGAAAGGTGCAACCAAATTGATAGGTGGTCATTCTGGAAACATGTTTGAGTCATCACTGGCCATTCTGTAAATTTCTAAACAGACAGAAGAAAAGGAATGAGATGCTGGTAGAGGTTATTGAGATAGCAACCTAACCTTACATCAGCTGGTATTTCTATCAGCTAGGAGGATTGGGTTGAAAGCAATAAAAGATGCAACTCGGTATGAGTTAAAGTGAAGGGATCTGCTATCTTACAACAAGAGTCCAAGTTGGTTCCAGGGTTATTAATTTATTGGAACAGAAACCTCATCAAGAACATATGTTCTGTGACCTTAATGCTTATCCAATTTCAGAATGTCTCTTTTGGCTCGCTTGTGTCATGGTTAAGTAAATATTATGCAATCTTTCTTTACAATACGCTCCTTCATTAAGGTCAGAGACAATTTTTATCATACTTATACCTAGTACTTCCTTCACATCTTGTTGGCTAGGCTAGGCTATACACTCACCTTAAATTATTTATTACCAAAGAAATAAGAACATCTAAATAGACTCACACAAATTTGGATTTGTCTTGAACAACATTGGGCCCTTGTAAGCCAGGGTAATTGCACAGAAGTTATAGTTAGGTAAATGCAACTAATGTCTGTCAGATGTTCAGGAGCAACAGATGATGTCAGCAATTATGCCAGCCAAGGGAGCTGATGATGAAATATGCTGAAGTTCATCTCCATGCCAGCCATTCATCTTAAAAGACTGGAAACAATGCAGTGCTTGAAAGTCATGTCAGAAACTTTTGGAAAATCTAATATTGGAAGTGTATATCATTTTTAATGTACTTTACTAGTTAGAAGAGAGATATTAGATACAGCCCACATTTAGATCCATATTTCATGGCTATATAGATGTATATATATATAAATATATATATATATGTGCATATATATGTGCATATATATGTGTATATATATATATATATATATATATATATATATATATATATATATATATATATAATGTGTGTGCGCACACATATAAAATCATAAAATTTACACTAAAAATGACAAAACAGCCCTGGCTGGTGTGGCTAGTGGATTGAGTGCCAGCCTGTGAACTACAGGGTCACCAGTTTGATTCCCAGTCAGGGCACATGCCTGGGTTGCAGGCCAGGTTCCCACAAGCGGGCATGTGAGAGGCAACCACACATTGATGTTTCTCTCCCTCTCTTTCTCCTTCCCTTCCCCCTCTCTAAAAATAAGTAAATAAGATATTTTTAAATGACAAAGCAACAACAAAACCAACCAACCAAACAAACAAAAACTAAAGGTAGATAGTTAGCATAGACCTTGCTTGCAGCAATCTAAATGGCTGTTTCTCTGGAGACAATCTGGAAGGCAAGACAAAGATTTTATAAAAAATGGGAAACAAGAAAAGTGCAAATATGAGCAAATCAAAATTAGCATTGACAGTATGAAAGAGTAATAATGCTTTGATGACTAATAATGGAGTGTAATTAAACAAAAATGGAGGCAAATTACAAACAAAAAAAGAAGATATTAGTAACATCTAAAAGAAAAAAGGTCAATGAAAATAAATTATTGTAAGGCTCTGTATTGGTTTAGAATTCCGTAAATTCAAGTATGCATATTTGAATTTTTAGACATATTTTGTGTCTTAAAGTAGACATAAATTATACTGTTTCCAGACTAATATAATGAGTATATGGGTGTGTGTTTGGGGGAAAGGCATTGGGAATATAAATAACAATCAGTCCAAAAGAACATTGGGAAAATGAGCACTGGAAAGCATGGAAAAACTAAGGTAATTGGAAATCAAAGAAAGGGAGAAAATAAATTATTTGAAAATAAAACAAAAAGTGGAAGAGCTAGCAATGGTGCAGAATCCACAAATGATAGCAACTGATTAGATTTAGGGCCTGAGGAAAGAGATTAAAGATCTGCCATTTCTTACTAGAGTGATTAGAAAGTTGATTGTGATATAATTAAAATGAGAGAGACATTAGTTCAGGTCATGCACTCCTTGCTACCTGCATCTCCTTCAAGACTTTCTGGTATCAATGGAGCCATGGCATTGGCCAATTCCCATTCCAAGGGAAATTGTGGCTGCCTAGTGGCGAACCCTGGTGGGTATTGGATGATGGTGGTTCTCAGGGTGCAGTGGGGTGATGAAGTCAAGGGAAAGGTGGTAGATCTGCTGGCACAAGAAACTGACATCATGTGCACTACCAGGGAGGAAAGAATGATGGACATAGAGCTGTCACAGATTTCATGAATATGATTTTCATCTTATACCCAGTAGAATAATTAATCCAAATGTTCCTGCATTCATTGGCAATGGGGTGGTAATTCAATTATCCAGATTATTTGAAGAAACAGAAAAAAATATTCAGAAGGACAAGGTGTAGAAGGCTGGGAAAAAAAGGCTTATCATATCTGACTGAACTCACTTTGCATTTGATTTTGATCAAGCAACTGATAGTATCCAGGAACAACAGAGACAAGGACAAGCAGGAATAAAAAGAAAAACTTTGGTAGCACACAAAAAGGTCATCAGCCCATTTTATTCTTCCAAAGCTGCTCTGAGTGGACTCAATATGTGCAATCTTGTTTCTGATTTCAACGGTTTCTCTTAGAGGTTCAAAATTCTGCCTAACCAGTACACAAATCTATACACCCCATTTTGGAAATAGACATTGAAGGTGAATTACAAAAACTTAAGGGTTATAGGGAAAGGATTAAACAAATTGTGAGGGAAGAAGTTTATTTTCTATATGAGGCCCTCCATGGACCGCCAAAGAAAATCTTGATAGAAGAGGTAAATACAGTACTTCTGGATATTGATTTTGGAACTTATCCTTTTGTAAACTCTTCAAACTGTACAGTTGGAGGTGTCTGTACCAGACTGAGTATGCCCCCTTAAAATGTTGGAGAAGTATATGGAGCTGTGAAAGCTTACTCAACTAGAGTTGGTATTAGTGCCTTTGCTGCAGAGCAAGACAATGAAATCAGAGAATTATTACAAAAGACAGGTGGAGAGTCTAGTGTGAGTACTGGAAGGGAAAGATGGCATGGTTGGTTGGACCTCATTCTGCTGAAATATCCTCACATGACTAATGGATTTACATGTTGGCATTTGCTTACAGAAATCAAAGTTGCTTACAAGTTAGAAGGTAAACGTATACCTCGTTTCCCAGCAAACAAAGAGGGCTCAATAAAGTTGAAGCTGAGACTCTTCCAGGATGAAACACGGACATATCAAATGCAAGGATATTTAAAGAACTACCTGTTAATGCACAAAATTATATTCAAATTATTGAATGTAAGCTTCAAATTCCAGTAAAATGGACTGGTGTAGGAAAATCCAGAGAATCAATGGTTCAACTCTTCTAAGGATTCCCAATGACACAAGAAAACTTCTTGAGAGTGAGTAAAAAGAATTTCTTAAATATGTCATTTATAATCTACAAATTTCAAGAATAAAGACATTGACTGATTTGTAAGCCCTACATTTTTTCCAGTCTTTTTACGTGGCTGGCTGGCATGGAGATGAACTTCGGCATATCCCAGTGTCAGCCTTCTTGGCTGGCATAATTGCCAAAATCTGTGGCTCCTACTGCTCACGGTGCCACATTTTCTTTAATATTTAGTAATAGTATATCCATGTAGTTTGAAAGCTAAAATAATTACTTTCAATGTAGTTTTTCTTTATTATTGTCATTGTATGTTCATAGATGCTGCCTCTATTAAACGGTAAAAACAATTAATACAGGTTTGGACAAATATTTGTACATTCTGATCATTCAGTTCTGTCATTGTAATCTCTGCTGTTAAAACTGATAATAAAGGAGTTCTGTAAAATTTTATAATGCTATAAATTCTGTTTAAATTGTGAACTATTTACTTTCTTCTCAGACCATTGCAAATTTGAGATTTGGCAGGGGAGGGTGATATATTCATGAGTCCTTTAATTTTTACAGAATGCAAAACTTGTTTTTCTCTATCAATTATTTAATATATTAAACATTTAATTAGATGTTCAAAGAGAAATGTTTTCCTAAAACAATACTCTTAATGTTAAAAATATAGTAATTAAAAGATCTATTGTGATATTTGATAAATATTTTATTTTATTTCAGACATTAACTCTGACATGTATAGTTTTACTATTTTATCTTACCATTGTTTCTAAATCTAGTGGATTGATTTTGCAACATTGTGCCTGCCAGTATGCCGATAAAATCATCAGTAAGTGTCCAAATGAACCCAAATTATTTCCCACGCCTTTACTTCTCTTTTCTTTTTCAAAAAAGTGCTGTTTTAACAATTAGGCTTCACATGTGGTGTTGCAAATTATTCTTCAATGAATTATTTTATTTTATTATTTGTTTATTTTTAAGCCTCACTCAAGGATATTTCATTTATTTTAGAAAAAAGGAGAGAGAGAGAGAGAGAGAGAGAGAGGACATTGATGTGAAAGAGAAACATGTATCAGTTGCCTCCTAATAAGCCCTGCCTGGGACCAAACTCAAAACTTAGGTATGTGCCCTGATCAATAATTGAATCTTCACACTTTTGGTGTTCGGGATGATGCTCCAACTAACCGAGCCACCCAGTCAGCGCTTCAGTGAACTACTTTGTATGCTTAAATTAGGTTCCACTTAAATTTATTTTATTATACCATCCATAGTTGATTAAAAAGAGCCAGATATTTCTAGTAAGCAAATTATATATATGGCAAAAAATACACACACACACATATATATTTAATGGAAATGCATGACAAATTTAATTTTGAAAATTTTATTTAAAATTTCATAGCTTTTCCAGAATTTCTAAGTAGCACAGCCTTGTCATTGCTAGTCAAAATAGGTGGAGTTGCTAAAGTTGTGTTTTTATGGCATTTTCCATAAGATTGGGAAAATAATAATTCACATAATTTAAATAGTGTATTTTTTAAAATAAGACACATTTTTACCACAGTTTTCCTTCAATTTTTTTTTCTTATATTCCTCCTCTAAAACATAGGTGTGTCTGGGGTCCACAACATAGGTCACAGGTAGGTTTTAGAGAAGAAAAATAGGGGAAAAAAACGTAAAGCAAAAAATGTGGTAAAAAAGTACATCTTATAGTCCAAAAAATGTGGCACTTAACAGTTAAGCTATTATATTTGTAATAACATATTTGTAGTAGTCAAACCATTGCCATAACACTTTGGGGCTTAAATAGTCACAGTGTTACATTTGAAATACAGGTAGTCAAACCCTTAAACTTTCTGAGACTTACTACTGCCTATTAACTGTTCATAATTACAGGAAAAAATCTGTAGCTAAGGAAATAAGGAAAAGAAAATGAATAGTGTAATCATAAGAAACCATGTACTTTATAGCTCCATTTACCATAATACACGGTGTTGGTGTTGCTCCTGTGGGCACCAGATTGTAAATGTGTTTTGACCTTCTTTTGGTTACTTCTCTGAGAAAAGTAATTTCAAAATAACATTTAAATTCTCCAAAATCCTTTCACAAATACAGTTGTAACTTATGTTTCTACAATGATGGTTAGTTAAAGTCTATAATTTTGGACTTATTTCTCTGGACAATCACTTTAGACATAGTAAAATGTAGCATTGATCTTAGGAGAGGTAAAACTATAAAAACATTATTTTTGCAGTGTTCTAAGTCTGTGGGTTGATAGAATTTATGTCGTATGGGTATGGCTTTGCAATATTTAGATAGAAGATGTATGTAGATGATATTATTAGTTCATTTTTAAATGTAAAATACTGGTCTACAAGTAAAGTGATGGTAAACTCAGACAGCTTCTATTATTAGAGAGTTATCACTTAGTTAAACAGACACATAACTTGAAACTCTTTTGACACTGTAGGTTCCAATGTGTATACCATTCTGCATTTCTAAAAGTAAAACTTCCCCAAACAAATCTATTTGCTGCAGTATATCTGTACAATGATATTTTGCAATAATGACACTTTTGCTTTGCTTTTCATGATTTATTTTCTTGCTACTGTGAAATCCTACCCATTAACTTAGTGGCATCTCTTGCTTGGGCCATTGGTGGTAGGGTATTGGAGATTACAACTGAAAGCAAAGTAATCAACCAACTTTCTTAAGAGATTACTTCAAAAACTTATAGCTCACACTATAGTCTTAAACTAAGGTATTTTTGAAGTTTAATAGCTGACCTATTTGAAAAAAATTTTGATGTTTCATCACAGTTTTCTAGTTTTAGTTTTCTTCAAAACAAATAGTTAATACCCTAAAAATCAAGTGAAAAAATAATTGGTGACATAAGATAAATTTCTTGTTTCAAACAAGATATAGCTATATAGTATAAAACAATATGAAATTTTTAAAAGAAAATTAGATAATTTTGAAGGCCACAAAGGATGACCTGACCCTGTCCCACTGGTTACCCAAGTTGCCTACTATGGTCAGGAGTGGATGACAAAGGACAAATAGTTCAAGAGGAACCTAATTTCAGAAGGTCTGATGATTTATTTTCTTACATTGGAGACTGTAAGGAGCAAGCTCCAAGAGTGAATGTCAGGGCATGAATGTGCAGGAGAGATACTTACTGCTCTCCAAGTCTTCTTGTAAGAAATTTAATGTTTCTCTATCTTTGCCACGAGAAGACAGAGATAACTAAGTGCTAATATTTGGAGTGAGGAGGGAGCAGAATGCCTAAATGTTCACAGTGATAGATGGCACAAGAGCCAAATTCTGAAAAACGAAAGTAAGAGTTCATGGTTAAAAATCAGTGAGAAGTACGTACCACAGTAGAAACTAAGAAGATGCTTTTTGATGACAGGCTGAACAACCTTTTCTTTGCAGGAGAATATGTGAGCCTTTGACTGATCTTCCCCACTTATCCTTCCAGCTCTCTTCATTTCTGCCTTACTCTGAACCTAGAGGCTTGGTGTATGAACTG
>PVKM010013640.1:0-30008 GCA_004027735.1 Carollia perspicillata
TTCAGAAGGAGCAAATTCAGTGGGATTCTGCAGGGAAAACGCTAAGAGATGAAGCCTGGCTTCTCCCTTGCGACTCTTACCTACAGAGTCTGCAGTCAAAGGGGTAGGGGTGCAGTTTAACTTATTTGTGCTATTACCCCTCAGTTCTGCCAATCCAGGGTGACTGCCCCTGCAGCCTCCTGTCCTTTCTTCAGGAACAGGTGGGCAAAGCTGCCAGCTGCTGGGGGATGCTGCAGCTGAAGGCACCTCTGCAGCCCCCACATTGACCTCACCTCATAGGTGGAGAGCCCCAAGCATGGGGACAGGGGATAGTCCTGTCTGCCCAGTGTGAGGCCCAGGCTGGCTGAGCTGCAGAACCACAAAGAAGAGCAGACCTGGGCTCCTAGATCTGCAAGAGCCCCAGACAGGGGCACCTGCTACAACACAAAAAAAGAACCTTACGGTGTTGCCACCAGCCTTAGACCAATGGCTTTTCAAACTTTACCTTGCAAGAGAGTTACCAGGGAATTGTATTAAGAGGCAAATTCCGAGCCCATAGATCTGGGGTGGGGCCTGAGAGTCAGCATTTCTAACAAGTTCCGGGGTGATGCCGACGCTGCGTTGCTCTGACCATGCTCTATGTAGCAAGGCTTAAGAGACTGGATGGGGGTCGAGACCTCTCTTCCCTGAAAAAGACATATCAGCTCAACTGCACAAACCCTTCATACCATGAGGGAATCACATATCCACAGGGAGCCATTCCCTTCTGGTTTGCCACCCCAGGATGTCAACCCTGCCCCACATGCTTATTATCAATTGCTGCCCATCCCCCAACCCTACCCAAGAGGGTCTCAGAATTCAAAGGATGTCCGAGTCACCTGAGACATTTGTTAAAAATACTGATACCCTTCCCCTTTTCTCATCCCTGGAGGCTCTGATTCAATAGATCTGGGGCAGGGTGCAGGTAGACACATTTTCAAGTTTCCCACCTGATTCTGACCGAGGTAGTTTCACTGAACAAACCTGAAAAACACTAAATGCAAACACTTAGGTTCGTGGTTTCCCAGGAATATTTGTATTAAAATCTGAAAATCTGAGGACTTGGAAGGAAGGAAGCTGTGACAGGAAGTTTCGGTGCTGAGGTTGGTCTCTCCCAAATGTTTTCTAATGTCATTCCTTTGACCATATGTTTGATAGACATCACCTTTCAGCAGTCCAGTTGCTGCCCCCAGGGAAGTGAGAGCTGTTTTCCAAGTGTTGGTGTTGGATTTGAACAGGCTGATCCTGGACACCAGGAACCTCTCCCCACTAGCTGCTCCGTTCTCTCCTTTGTGGGAGGGTGATTGGGTCTTTCAGATACATCTTAGTCTTAAGATAAACAAACCTTTCTCCTGCTAATGTAGCAGGCAAGAATCTTATTCCACTATCCAGGGGCCTGAGGAACATCACGTGAATTTGCTTTCTTTACTTCTGATTCTAAGTCTCTGACCCAAAAACCTGGTGGGAAATTTGAGCACAGTCATTACTGGACATCATAATACCTCCAGGATGATGTAAAATTCCGAAAGACCCTCAGATCTTTAGCTCACACTGGTCCCTTTTCGAGTCCCCCTGAATCAAGTGACTAATCAGAAGCTGCCGCACTGTACTTGGATCTTTGTGGAGGCTTAGAATGGCTGGTTAAGGATCCAGCCTCCTGGGTGTCCTGTTGAGCAGCCCCCTCTGGAAATCTGCCACTTTTCCAGGGCTCTGCAGGAGAGCAGGCCGGGGCACAACACACCCTTCAGGAGCTGTGGGCCCATCGTCTTCCCAGCTGTGGGGAGCCCCGCTGCCTTCTTTTCCTTTCCACTTTACAAAACCTACCATGAAGCTCAGGCTTAAAAAAAAAAACGCCAGAAAGAGAGGTTGTCTATAACACAAACCATTTTTGGAGGTGTGTCAAATTTTCAAAAGGTTAAAAGTATGACTCTCATGTAAATATAAAATGAGCACATGTCAAAGATTGTATTCCACTTCGATTTATGAGGGAACTGGTTAAGACATTAAAACCGGTCCAAAGGGCATTTGAGAATCTTGTATATTAGGCAGCTTAGTAGATTGTTGGGATAGATGAAAAACTTGTTCATGTCCAACTGGGCCATAAATTATAACTCTGGGGGTTATCTGTTCTGCTGGACAGAAATTCTTTGTATCTCTACCCAGCAAAAATCTAATTTAACCTCACCCCTAAGGAGTTGTAAAATGCCTTAGTAACTAGAAAACCAGGTCTAACATTGCACTAAAATAACACCCAGTACTACTCTTTTTTGCCTATTTCCAAGTTCTGGACAATTTTTTTTTTTTTGAAGAATAAAACCCCTCAAACTTGCCTTCTTGGAAGGGGAGAGGAAAAATATAATAAAAACAAACCTCAAAATAATATCTCAATTATCCCATTACAGAAACATATACCCTCATTAATATAACCTCATTATTACGCTGACAAAGTATCTATGCCTTTATTCTGCCTCATCAAAATGCTCCCCCTTCCTGCTAGCGGAAGGGGGATGATCAGGACGCAAACTTCTTCCTGTACCGTGTAAAACATTAAGTAGAGCCTCAGCCCTCTAGCTTGTCCCAGAAGCCTTTTCACAGGTCCTTTGGAACGCTGCTCAAAAGTTCACAAAAACCGAGGGCAGAGGGAAAGCCCACCCTGGATCTCGTTAGTATGAGGTATCAGCCTTTCCTTCCACCGGCAAAATCTGTACTCTTACTACAGCCTGCTACTTGCCTGCAGTCAAAGGGTAGAGAGAACAGAGTTGGATGTGCAGGGGCAAATCATACCTGTGGCTGTACATTGTTACACAGAGAGGGGCAGCCCAAGGAAATGCACCGGTAGGGAGAATTCTCCTTTCTGAACTCTGTCTGGTGGCCTCTCCCACATCTCAGGCCTCACTGTGCTTTTGAGCCACAAAGCAAAGACCCCCTTTCTGTGAGCAGATAGTGTTTGTTTTTCAGTTTTTCTTGGGTTGCATCTTTGAGTCCCACAGCTATGCTGCTCCCCGACCCGGCTCCCTCTGCTCCATCTTCTCTGTTTTGTATGAAACTCATCAGGAAGTCAGGCTTCGGGCAGGAGTCACTGTAGCCCCTGGCAGAGATCCTGAGTTGGAGATCAGAGAGGCCATGAGAAAAATGTCAAGCCAGTGTTCTGAACGGATGTGTCCCAAGATGGGAGGAAGGTGGGTCTCACAGAAGAGAAACTGTTATTCATTCCCAGTCTTTTTGATTAGAAGCCAAAGTTACACACAGAGGTTAGGGAAGTGAATTAATCCCAAACCTCTAATATATTCAGCTGGCCAGATTCCCTAGTGGATTCCCCATCTGAAATTATTGCCTCATCCCTCTAGAATTATGGTTCTGAAATTTTAGCATGTACCAGAATCACCTGGACAGCTTGGTAAATCAGAATCCAGACCCCTAACCCACAGAGTTCTCAAGTGATGCTGGCTGTTGCTGGTCCAGGCAACACACTTTGAGAATAATTGCTTCTCAAACTTTATCGTATACAGGAATCACCCAAGGAATCTTGTTAAAATGAAGATTCTGATTCAGTAAGTCTGGGGTGGAACTCAAATTCTGCATTTCTATCAAGTTCCCTGAATGATGTCTATATTGCTGGTCTGCAGACCACCCATGGAGCGACAAGTTTCTGAAACAGTGATTCTCAACCCTGGGCGCACATTAGAAAACATCTGGAGGAGTTTAGAAAAATCCCCACGCACGGGCAACACTCAACCAATTAAATCAGAATTTCTGGGAGTGAAGTCCAGGCATCAGTAGTTTTTAAAACTCCCCAGATGAATGCAATGTGTAGCCAAGACTAAAGACTATTGTTTTAGAACAGTGGTTCCCAACCCTACTGCATATTTTAAATTCATGAGATGCTTTTGCAAAATACCTATTCTTGAGTCACAGGCCCAATGACCTCCAAACTGATCTTTCCAATCTGTTATCCAAATAAACATCAACACACACACACGCACGCACGCACATGCACAGGTGTATGGACGTGCATCCTTCATCTTCAATAGCTTCTGCTTGCCCTTAGAATACAAACAAAAGTTAGAGTTTCTATATATGGAGCCCATGGCTTTCATATTCAGAAATACCCCCCACTGATTCAAATGCATCCGATGTATTACCAGGCAGCCTAGCCAGCCTAGTAATCACATTCCATCTGCTCTTTAACCTTCACCTATTAAATGTGGTCTGCCCACCCAGGCGTGTAGAAACCTGCCTTGGGCAGTGGCCTCTGGTTGCTGACCCCTTCCATTTGCCTGCTCAGCCTACTATTCCCGCTTTTATTTCTGTCACTGTTTGACCCTCTGCACTTATTCTTTGCTTCCCCAGAGCTGCCTTGAGGCTCTTCCATGTTTTATCAAATGTCGGACCCTCTTCTCTGTTTTCTGACCCTCCTCCACATTCTTCTGTACCCTGACTTGACTTTTGGCTTTGTAGACAGCCTCTCTCCACTTCATCCTTTCCCCCATCCCCCAATACTGGCTTCTTACCTAACCTCCCATCCTCCAGGTCAATTATGTAGACCTAAAGGAGGGCCAATTATGTGCAAATATTATGTGAGCCTTCAAGGTGCCACCATATGCTGGGCAGAGCCTGCCATGTGACCCAAAACAGACACAGTCACTGCCCTTGGGGAACTTTACATTCTGGTGTAAGAGACAGTGATCCAATAATGTAAAGTGACTCAGTGTTATATGCTGGGACGGAGAAGACGCAGTGCCATGGATGTCTATGAGAGGAAAGACTAGACTGGGGAGTGATATTTAGGCTGACATCTAAGAGAACACTAGGAGTTACCTACGTGAAGAGGAGAGGAAGATGGGAGAGGAAAGGATGGCATGTGAAAAGGCTAGGCTGTAGAAGGGAACATGACGTACTGAGAGACCAAAGGTCTGGGTGGCTGTATCAGAGGGAGAGGGAGGAGTGAGACAGTGTTAGACATTTTATAACTTATATGGCACCCACTCCCTGCCCAAGGTTCAGCACACAGCAGCCATCATCCTTGAGTGTCAATCACCAAGCTAACCAGCTCTGGTGGGCAACTCTTAGCATAACTGAGCAGGGGGAATGCTCTGGTTATGCGTGTAGTGAAATGTACTTTTTCTATTTCCTCTTCCTACCCCTTTTCCTGGGGTCTGTTCCCTCCTAGGGAAATGGGAACAAGTCTATTAGAGGAAAAGATATGTACCACAGTTTATTTTAGCTGGCCAGGTATAGGCTTGCCATCCAGAAGAATGCTCAAAACAGTCCTTTATTTTAAATTCAATGTGAGCATCTTCTGTCTAATCCATATGCTGTCCACAGTAGCTGGAGGTTTGGAGGGAACTCCTCTATTTCATTCTAGTGTTTCCTTCCATCTTAGCTTTTGCAGGCCAGTACCATCTCCTTCAGGCACGAGAGAACAAAAACAGACCTTCCCTTTGGACCCTCATTTACAATCAAATGTTATGGGTGGATGTGACTGACCAAAGTGAAGAAGGAACTGTCCCAAAAAACTCTGACTCAGTAGAGAACTTCAGAGCTTCTGACCTATGGGTTATGCTCCCAAAGAACGTATGGGATTCTTGAGTGCCAATAATAAATGGGAACCAGCCTTTGCACTTGACCCAGGGAGAACAGCATAAGCCAAGGGAGGGAAGATGCTTACAGAAATAACTATAATTTATAGTTATTACAGAAAAAAATGATCTGTCAACGAAAGCTATAACTTCCTCAATTTATAAAGCTTATCTACAAAAAACCTACAGCTAACATCATACTTAATGGTGAGAAACTAAAAACTTTCTCACTAAGGTCAGGTACAAGACTAGGATGTGCCCATTCACCACTTCTTTCCACATCACACTGGAAGTTCTTACAAATGCAATAAGGTAATAAAATAAAATAGAATTATATAGATTGGGAAGGAAGAGATAAAACTGTCTTTGTTCACAGATGACATGACCATTTATACAGAAAATTGAAAGAATGAACCAAAAAACTCTGGGAACTTAAAGTATTTATAGCAAGATTGCAGGATTCGAGGTTAATACACAAAAATCAATTATTTTTCTGCATACCAACAATGAACAAGTTGAATTTTGAAATTAAAAACAAAATACCATTTATATTAACACTGGCCAAAAAGAAATACTTAGATATAAATCTAAAAAATATATGCAAGATCTATATTCAAAATTCTGATGAATGACATCAAAGAACTAAATAAATGGAGAGATTTTCTATATTCATGGACAGGAAGAATTGATATTGTTGAAGTGTCAGTTCTTCACAACTTGATCTATAGGTTCAATGCAATGCTAATAAGAAGTCTTACCAAGAAAGAAAGTTAGTCTGCGGAGAGAATGGAGAAGGGTTGGGACAGAGGGCATGGAGAGAAGACCTTTGCTTTCTAAACTGGCTCCATGAAATCCACTCTTGCCTTATAATTCCTCTTTTTTTAGTCCATTTGAGTGTATTTTGGTATCTTGTAACCAAAGTCTCCTCAACCAATACAAGTAGGAAATAAAATCTCTGAAGCCATAGACCCAAGGAAAACCTAAAAAAGGCTATGAAGACTAAATGTGGTAGAAACTGCCTATAAAAGGTTGTGCCTCTCTTTACTGAGCGGCTATTTAATTTACCTGGTTTCCAGAAACATATAATCTAAGAATTTTAGGGAGTGACAAAGAAGCTCTGGTGAGGAGATGCTGCATGCTTATAACTCCATGTACCACTACAATTTATAGCTGACTGAAAAGAGATTTGATAATCTGAGATTTCAATAACAATTTAGTAACCAAGGTGAGAAAATTACCCGGGATGAATGGTTGTTAATCCTTACAACCTCTCATTAATGATGTGACTTTAGACGATTCTTATGCTATGCAATCATTCTTGCATGCTTGTAGTCATCCATACATGCATCCATTGATTCTGCAAATATTTATTTAGCACCGAAATAAATAACAGGCATTGGTGATACCAAGACAAATAAGACATACCCTCTGCCATTAGAAGGCAGTGAGTATTGTGCATTCACACAACTTTTACAACTCGCAATTATATGCATTTGTGGGATTCTTTGATTAATGTCTCTCTCCCTGATGATGTCAATTTATTAATTGCGGAAATAATGTTTTTTGTTCACTCTTGTATCCTAGCACCTGGCAGGTTCCTGGCACACAAGGGCACTTAATACATATTTGGTGACAAATGATGAATAAAAGGCCTTCAGTCTATGAGGTCTGTCCGGAAAAAGTCTAGCCATTGTTAATGTAATGAGAATGGTTTACATGACATCGATGTAATCTAGGAGCCTAGGGGAAGTGGACTGGAATGTGCATGTGTGAACAATGACAACTTCACTCTGCTGGTCAGTGGGGACAGTAGATGCCATTGAGTAAGCATGTGTACTGTGCGGCTGTTGCATTCAAAATGACTGAGTGAATAAAACAACAAATCTGCATGAAATTGTGCATTAGCTATGGGCCACAGCTATGGGCAACTGGTGATTGGCAGCTTCATCACGACAACACACCTACTCATGCAGAGTTTCTGGCCAAACATCAAATCACCCAGGTGATTCAGCCACCACACAGCCCAGATTTGGCACCTTGAGACTTCTGGCCTTTCCCAAAACTAAAATCACCTTTGGAAGGGAAGAGATTTCAGATCATTGATGAGACTCAGGAAAATATGGCAGGGCAGCTGATGGTAACTGGGAGAACTGTATGAGGTCCCAAGGTGCCTACTTTGAAGGGGACTGAGACATCATTTTCCTATGTACAGTGTTTCTTGCATCTTCTTCAATAAATGAATCAATTTTTCATATTATATGGACACCTTCTGGACAGACCTCGTATTCCAGACTTAGAATTGTCTTTCTTCTGTTTTTACTTAACCCTTATCAAATCCTACCCCATAAGAGATTATTGCAGGAGAATCAAGCAACAATAAATACATTTTCAAAGCTAGGTGACTAATGTCCCACAGTGTTAGGAAATTGTAGGCTCTGTGACAGGTGCCTGAGCTAACAGAACCTGGTAACTAAGAATTCTCCCTGTAATGTATAATAGCTCTTCGGTGTCTAGGGATCTTCCTTTTCTGGTGTCTCTCTCATTAAAATTGCTCAGGAGAAAGAGTGCATAAAATGCAGCTGATCCATTGACTTGAGGAAATTGACCATGGGAAGCAGAAGTGGATGTGAGAAATGACCAGGAGGAGGTGGGCAGAGAGGACAAGAAACTGCTTGTCCAGCTGTTCAGGTTGTGCCCTCCACATGGACCCCCCAGTCAAGAGAATTAGGAGGGGCTGCAACATAGCCAGGCTCTTCTCTCTGGCAATGGACCCTGGGAAGAGGCTGTGTCGAAGGTGCCCTAAGGACCAGAGGTGGACCAGTGAGTCCTCAGGTTCTTAGGAAGACTGGCAAAGTAAAGGGTGGGTGGGGGTGTTGTGGAGAGAACCTCCACTTAGTATTTAATCAGAAAGCAGTGAGGTAGAGTGTTGCCCTCTTTAATGTCCTCTCACTGTCAGCCATTGCTACCCCCCACCCCCTGCCCACAACCTATCCCTTCCCCTGAACTCTTCTTTGGCACATTTACTTCTCAGAATGATAAGGGGCATCTTCTAGTATCAGCAGGAGAAATGTGAGGATATAGAAGACCAAAGCTGTCAACAAGAGGAAAAGAGACACCCTGCTTCCCTGAAGGCAAAGGGGGCTGGAGTGGCAGCCGACAGGGCTGCTAGCCTGTCTGTCCAGGTCTCTATACTGGCGGGCAGTATAAGGCTTTCTTTCCCAGAATTCGGATACGCTCTGTTGACACTGGAAAGAACTCATGCACACAGCCTAATAGAAAAACAATTTAGTGCCACACAGCTTTAAAAAAATTACCCATATCTACTCCTATTCTACTCTCCACAGTACATGGAAACTCCAGGGCTATTTCTAGCTCAAGATGCAGGGGTTCTGATGAACAGTGGGGTTTCTGCTGCTGATCGCGGATAGGATGAAGCTGTTGCCACCCTGCAGAGGTGCTAGGGACAGGCAGCTTAACCGCACATGGCCAGCACATGTTGGGTGGGTGGAGGACATTTGGCTAGAAGAGGGGGGAGAGGGGGCTGAAGTGGCTCTGAAGCTGCATTTTGGGAGCAGTAAGCTGAAGACACTGTGGCTCTGAGCGCCTCCAACACCTCCTTACTTCCAAAGCTCCAGGCTTAAAAGGGACTGAAGAAGAAAAAAATCCAGGGCTGTCAGTGTGGTTTCTGTGGCTGTTTCTCTTGCTTCAGATCTGCAGTATCGTTGCAGGGGTCAAGATACAGTTCCTCCTGGTGGTGAATATGACTAAAGAATGAATAGTCTTAAGGAAAGTGGTCAAAGCTTAAGAAATTCATCACAACATCATGGGGAGGCCAGGGAGGGGAAGGATTGACCTCAACTACTACAAAATTTCATAGACTTTGAAATCAGCTAAATTTGCTTTCAGCTCCTGCCTCTTTCATATCAGCAGTGTGACCTTACACAGCTGCTCAGTCTCTCTCTTCGTCATTACCCACATCTACAAAGTGGGGCTGATCCTATGGGTGGTGAGGCTGCAGTGTTTTGTTTTGCTGGAGAGCAGCCCCTGCGTGGTCAGATCTCTGTCCAGTCTCCAAGCACTCACTTCTTTTGAGCCATTCTCAAACTCAGGATCCTGCCGACTCTCGTTCAACTCTCCTAGGACAGTGTTTGTTGTTTTCTTAGTTAGTCTTTATATTTTGTCTTAGTGGAAAGTTTGCTATTTCGCACACGCAACGTACAAGTAGAAATGTGACTTCCATTACATACGTTACCCTACTTACATAATGAAATCCACACACTGCCTTGTTTTCAACAGTATAAAGTATTTTTGCTCTCTAGGATGTGGGATGTCAGACGTTCCCCCTCCAAGCTATGTTTAAAGCGATAGTAATACACATACTGAAACGATTTTTGTAAGAATTAAGTATAAAAATACTTAGCTCCATGCCCAGCATGTAAGTGCTAAGGAAAGAAGTGGCTTTATGGGAGATGTGTGTTTGCAAACACCACACTTGGGCACAAAGTTTGACCAATTCCTTTCTAAATCACATTACATCTTGCCTTGAGCCTCTTCATTCTACATCATATTTATTATTGGAGCTGGAATATTCTCCTTAAGTCGTGAGAAGGTCTGAGGGAGCTTACACGCCAGCCTTCAGCCCACCCTGGTCACTCGCTAACGTGCTCATTGTCCAAGCACTCAGGAGGGGCTGCTCTCCTGTGTCCGCTCCCTGCTAGTTTCGCTGTGTTTGCAGTGGCTAGAAGCTACAGTTCCTAGCACTCAGGTCCCTGCCTAGCTATTCTGCTCTGAGACTGAGACATCATTCTGGGTGACTGCAAAGAAGCCCGGAGTCTACCACTTAAGAGCCCCTGAGACCCCCAGAGCCCCATCCATCTTTCTGTTCTCCAGCTCAGGGACGGTCTTTTATTCCTGGAAGGCAAGAGGGAGCTGGAGAGGGCTGCTTCAGTCCCTACTCCTCCAAACACCAAGTAGTCTCCCTCCACTGGGGTCCATTTCCTTTTTAACTCACCTTCGTTTTCTATTACCAATTTTACTTTTGAACAGGATATCATTTTATCACAGAAATTTAGGGCTCTTTTGTCATATTTTTATTTAGAGAGTCATGAACACTCTCAGAGTCCCACTCATTCTGACAGCAAATGAAGATCTAAACCCATAGAACAGAAATCTGAACAGAGCTCAGATCCATTGAGAAACAGAGCTCTGTCTTCCAATTCTTAATTTTAATGTGTTGGTTTCCAGCTCCCTTCAAAATAGCACAGTGCTCAACTTCGCTGCTATTCTCAGTGAAATAGCCTGTGCTTACCCTTCTCTGTTAGAGAACATCCTAACTCATCTATCAGTTATTTCACTCGACTGCACTGTGTAGCAGGGAGAGAGAGTGGGTCTCTTTGAGTCTGACCCTCTGAAGAAAGGACATATGCTTGCTTGGGAGTTTTCTGCAGAAGGCAGCCAGCGACACGACCCTGGGGCCTATATGTAAAACATCTGACTTTCTCACAAATGTTGTTAAATCTTGTTTTCTTGCTCAGCAGGAGCTTGCTGAACACGGGCATTGTAGTTGCTGGCTGGCTGGGATCACAGCTCAGCAAATTATTTCTAACAGTATGCAGTTTTTCTTAAAGGAGGCAAGCAAGATCGGCATGATATGCATTTGTCTGTTAGCCTCTGGACTTAATGAGCATTTTGTTTCCTTTGAGGAGGGGAAGGAAGGAGAGATGAAGGCCTGTATCTGCAGTTCAGAAAAGTTCTGCTATTGGCTATTGCCATAGATGTTTCTGAATTTTTCCATCTACAGAAGAAATGACTAATAAAACTTATGCAAACATAGAAGTCAGATTTTAATAGGTATACTTCTGCTATTATTAAAAATCACCACAGTGTTGAAGAAGTAGACGTGCCCCTGTTGACAATCTGAATAAGTAAGGAGGCCCAAAATGTGAAGAAGGATGGGAAAAGCCCAGAAAGACACGGTCAGTGACAGCAAAACGTAACACCTTCTTTATCAGACTTTCCAAAGCTCTGGTTCATTCCTGAAACTGGGACTGATGTTCTACAGAGAGTCAGGAGGGACTTTAGGTAAAGATGATAGACACACAAGTGGAAGCCCTTCACTCACTCCAAAACTTAACTTCTGGGTAAAAAAACAACAAAAACGTTTTTAATATGTAACTAAGCCTGAAGTCAAGAAAGGAAAATCATTGTTGCAGAAGCAAAGAGCTCAAAGTCAGAGGCAAAGAGTTGTACTGTGTGTAAAGGAAGATCTAAATTTACATTATCTATAGAATGTAGAAACCCAAGCTGTGATATTAATGTTGAAACTTTGTCTTGATCTTGATATACAGATATGAGTTCAGTGAAAGATAGGTTAAAAAGACCCCAGAATGAAATACAAATCATGTTCCAGGGTAAGAAGACTCAATATTATGGACATCAATTTGCCCCAGCTTATCTATAGTTTCAATAAAAATTTCAGTGGAAACTTTTGTGAATATTCTGCAGAAAAATTCCAGCTGCTTATCAAATGTACATGGAAGGGCAAAGGTCAGGAAAGACAAGATAGTTCTGAAGCAGTAGAAGAAGGAGGGAGAGGACTTGCCCTCCAGATAGCAAGAATTTACTGTAAACCCTCGTAGTTTAGACATGGGGGAGGGGAGAACTTTTGGGAGGTGGGGGACTGAGAGAGTGGGTAGACAAAGAGACCATTCCAGTAGAACAAAAGAGTGCTTAGAAATAAACGCACCATATGAGGAAAACTTGATTCCTAACAGAGCAAGCAGATAAGTAAAGAAAGTCATGCAGCAATCAAAAATGGAGCTGGGACAATTGGTTAACCATACCAAGAAGAGAGAGAGAGAGAAATTAAGTTCTTTCTTCACACCATTTCAATTCTAAGACGATTAAATATTTAAATATAGAGAAGGCAAAACAAATGTTTTATTAAAATCGTAGAATGTTTTATGACTGTTGAGTAAGAAAACTATTCATAAATTATGAAATGTGTAAAAACAAAAGAAAATATTCATAATTTAAACACATGAAAATGTAAAACTTTTGCTTATCCTAATATGTCATTAAAAGAGTGAAAAATAAAATATAACATGAGAGAAAAATATATTTGAAACAAAAATAACTAGCAAAGGATTAGTAATTTGAATATAAAAAGAATCTCTCTGAATTAATAAGAAAAAGACAGCCTGATTAAAAAATAGCAAAAAGCCATGAGTATCATTTCATAGGGGGAAACAAAATGTCTGATAAATTTGTACAAAGAGGATTAACACGGGAGTCATCAAGTCATTGACAAATACTTCAGCTCTCTTTCCTCCGGGCACGTGGTAGAGATCACACTTCCATGTGACTTGTTTTGACCAATGAAATGTGAGTGGAAGCTTGACATACTATAAACAGTTGCTTGCCCAACCTTCCTCTCCTCTCAACAGTTGGACAGAATTTCCTACCTATGGCATAGCAACTGGTGATACTCCAGACTATGCAGGCTCACTCTGTCAGCCTCCACCCCTGCGTGAGAAAGTGTGGAACAAGTCCAAACCAACTTGTGGTGCACATAAGAAGTGGGAATGAGAAAGAACCTTTTGTTGTTAAAAATCACTATTACTTTGGGTTGTTGTTTCCATAGCATGACCTCGATCAATAGTTCTCAAAAATTGCTGCATATTAGAATAATCTGGAGAACTTTAAAAAAATGCCAAGGTTAGTTCCAAACCAATTAATCTCTGTGAGTGAGGCATCAGAAATTTTTAAAGCTCCCAAGGTTGAGAATCAAGGATCTGACCAGCTTGAAGGAGGCTCTAGAAAGGACATATTCAGACCACCAAAAGGAAGAGCTCTTAAAAATGTAAAGCATAGTAGCAGAAATGAGAAATTCAGAAGAAAGACTAGAAGGTAAAGTTTGAGGAAAATTTCCAAAGAATAGAACAAGAGAATGAAGAGTTTTAAACTGAAAAAGAAAGAAAGAAGAAATTGACCAGACCTGTACAGGAGATCCTAAATCTGAAAAAGAAAAAAAGAATGGCAGGTCGGGGAAGCTGGGAGAAGTTCCAAAAAAATAGTAGAAAAATTGAATGAGGAAGACATAGTAAAATTATTTCTCCAAACTAAAGGACCTGAGCTACCAGAATGAAAAGGAAGAGTGGCATTCAAAGAATAAGGAATCAGAATATCTTCAGATTTTTAGAAGGTAAAAACAGTGGAACAGTGCCTCCATAATTGTGAAAGAAAACTATATCCAACCTAGAATTCTCCTCACAGAAAAACTATCAATCAAGTGTGAGGGGGAAATAAAGATATTTTAATAAATGGAAGGTCTGGAGTGTTTTACAACACCAACAACCAAATTTCTGAATTTTCAGGCACCAACTGGGTGTCCTACAATTCAATTCAATTCTGACATTAACTACCCTGAGTCAGTGTGGATCCCACAGGTAAAAGGCTCAATCCTACAAGACTGCCTCCACTTTAGGTGCCATCAAAATCTGGGCCCCCCACACTTCTGATGACTGGCTATAAATAGGGGTGTCCTATAACCCCTTCTTTAGGTTTAATAATTTGCTACAATGGTTCAGGGAATTTAGCAACACACTTTACTTTCATTTAGTGATTTATTATAAATAAGATTTTAAAGGATATAGGTGATCAACCAGATGGAGAGGTACATAGGGTGAGGTCCAGAAGGGTCCCAGTGTTGGAGCTCCTTTCCTGTGGACTTGGGGTGCACCATCGCCCTGGCACATGGTCGTGTCCACCAACAAGGAAGTGTCCAAACCCCATTGTCTAGGGGTTTTCATGGAAATTTCCGTTGATAGGCATGATCAATGATTAACTCAGTCTCCAGCCCTAGAGGTTGGGAGTGGAACTGAAAGATTCAGGCTTCTCTAATCAAGGCTTGGCCTTTCTGGCCATCAGCCCCTATCCAGAAGCCATTTTGGGGGGTTTTCAAAGTTTGCCTCACGAGAACAAAAGATGCTCCTATCATCCCTACCCTTCAGGACATTACAGGGAATTTAGGAGCTCTGTGTCAGGAACTGGGAGCAAAGACCACATATCTTTCCACAGCACCACACAAGGTCTCAAAAATTTATCTTCCAAGCACTCTTTCTCAAGAAGCTATTAGAGGAAATGCTTCATTCAAACAAGGTACTAAACCAAGAGAAAGGACAACAAGGGATTCAACTCCAGAGATGAGCAGAGACATCTCATGACAGAGTGAGAGGAGAGCCCAGCGAGGGCACATTAGAAGGCGCCAGGCAAGTCCTCCAGCAAGGTGAAGGTTGGTAGGATACCTGATGTGTATGAACAGGCTCAGAGGAGGTTTAAACGACTGTCAGAGCGTTGGGATTAAATTAGTGATAAAGTCATACAAAACTAAGCAATTGAAAAAAACAACTATTGATTCCATGGAAAACAAACTGTTACAGGAAAGGGAGATCATTCTTAGCATACTATGCGACCCAGCAATTCAAGGCATTTGTGTAATTGCAACAATCTAAGCACTGAATATGGATCTAATCAAATTAGAATATAACTTTCAAAAGATGAAATATAGGGAGGACGGCCGACTGTGGTGGAGCACGAAGGTAAAAGAGAACTATACCCCTGCTTTCCATAGTGTGATTGCGGTATAATGCCAACCACCAAAACAAACATAAACAGACAAGGCAGCAATACAAGTGTGTTATTTAGAGAGCGACAGAGCAGTAAATCCCAGATAATCAGCCAAAAGAGTTGAAACTTCTCTGAGGAGGCAAGCAGATGATTGCTTCATAAGACTATTCGTCTCTTTGAATGATCAGCATATATAATTTTATAAAAACAAAAACTGACTATCTGACTGACTAATAACAAAAAACCAAATAGAAAGTCTACGACTAAAAAAATGGAGCCATTGGAATTTAAAGCTCAAGAGATGGATTAAATCGAGAAATACACACAGCTCCTTCTGGAATTTTTTTTTTTTTTTTTTTTGCCCAGCAAATAAAGCAGGGAAATTTGGATGAGACTGGATAGAGCGAGGGCCTTGGGCAGGAAACTAAAGCCTACTGAGAAGAGCAGAGTGATTTCTAAGCCAGTTACCACTGCCCAGCCCTCTCTTCCTTCTCTGCGGTTTGGCTAATGTCCCAGGAGGAGGGGCAGCTAGCAGTGCCACCTCCTCTCCACCTCTGGAGAGGGACTTGGTTTTCAGCATCCCCTGCCCCTAACCAACAATAGTCATTAACATTAATTGAACACCTGTTTTAACCATTTTGCACGTATTACTATATGTGCATTTTATGTTAACAATCAGATTATGAGGTATTATTATTCTCACAATTAAAACTGAGATGCATAGAATTAAGGAACCTGTTGTAAGTCACCCATTGGTGAGTGGTGGATTTGGGATTTGAACCCAGGCAGTCTGTCTTTGGAGTTCACATTCTCAACTTTTGTGTGATAATGTGCCTTATTACAAGTACACATACCCCTACCTGAAGCCTCCAGTAAAATAGCAAGGAGTTTATGTTTGAAAATAGGTTAAGGATCCTTCCTGTACAACAAATGAGTATAAGCTGAAAGCAGGATGAATTCGTAAATCAGAGGAATGCATAAATGTTTAGTGATTTTATTTATTCCCTACCCTATTTTTTAAAATGCCATATACAGGAAGTAGATAAAATATGAGCAAAAATTATTCAAAAATAGTAAAGGAAAGTGGATAAATGAATATGCCAGCTAGAAAATTCAAGAAGATTGCAGTATCTGAAAATAAAATCCAAATATGAGCTTCCTGGCAGCCAAGACAAAGAAAGAAATGCAAGAAACTGCAAAAATCTCATTAAATAGGATTGTATTGAATATTTAAGTGATATATAAGTTAAGTGCACGATGGAGAAGGAAGAGTAGACAAAATATCCTGTGATTATAGATTGAGTCACTATGGTTTTGACAAAAGTTATCACTTTTCTTTCATCCATTGGGAAAGTAAATTTGGAAACACTTCATGTGGCCCCTCTATTTGCCTTGAAGCTATTTGCCTCATTTCTTAGGCTTACAACATGAAAACAACAATGTAGATTGCTTTTATAAGTCATTAGAGCCATCCTTGAGATGAGTCAAGCTAATGCAGGGTGAATGAGGAAAGCAACCAGCAGAGGTCCAGCTGGGACTTGAACTGAGAGCTTGAAAAGTGGAACGTGAATGCATTTCCCTTGTTCACAGAGCCTGTTGGCAACCCCCTTCCTCTGCTGTGTGGAGGGCACATAGCAGGTAATCGATAAATATTTTTGGAAAGTGAACAAATATGAGATTTGTTCATATTTATATAAGATTTTTACCCAGATGGCCAAAAGAAAGAGGGTTTGGTAGTGGTTTACAATGTTAAAACATATCAAAACTTATAAAGAAAGAATGAAAACCCAATCAAAGTGGAATGAGATTGACATACCAGCCTCCTAGGATGAAAAAATTACAGCAGTGAAACATTAGATTTAGTGCTGAGTTTCCTGGTAGGCAAAGCAAAATGAAAAATACATCAAGTTATTAGTTCTTGTTGGCAAATAAAAGGAAGCATTGAAGTTTGACAGTTTGAGTATGAATAGAAATATTTCTGGCACCGAATTTTAGTTGATGTTTTATCAGGTAATTTAGTTACCTTTATAGGGTAATACATTGGGTAGAGTCTTTGACCATTATTTTTCAAAATATACAAATGCTTTTCCATAGCTGTTTTAGGAAAGTGGATTGGGATTGGGTGGAATGAACTCCTCTGGGTACCAGCCACCCAGAAGAGGGATGCATTCATAACGCAAACCCAAATAGCACAGCTCTCTGGCCCTTGTTGGAAAGCCTAAGGAAATTTTGGTGGAGGCCAGAGACTACTAGCTCTACTGATTTTCACAGAGAAACACGCAGAAATCCTAATTCCATTTTTCCTCTGAGATTTAACACTATGGGCTCCAATTTGGAAGCGGGGCAAATCTGTGTTCTGACAGTCTGGGCCCTTGGGAGCCTGCGATGTTAAAGCCCCGAAGGGAGGCCAGCTGGGGTTTCTGCTTGTGCTTCCCTCTGCTAGCAGACTGGGCCAAATCCAAAGAACTGAGAACGTGAACAAACAAGGTACAAACAGGTAGCGGGGAAAAACAAATTATTTTCAACCCCCTCTCAACATCCAACTTAAAAACAGAATTGAGAATGAGAGCTGAAAGGCAAGATTTTCAGTGAGGATTTTGGAGAAAGCCAGTAGTATGCTGAGGGCCACCAACATCTTTGCACACAGGTGGGGGAAACGAAGGATGCATCTCCTTCCCCTCACAAAAGAGGTGCTTAAGGGGAATTTCACATTGTCACCTTCAGTGTGGGAGGCACGGTGGATTGCGCCAATGTAGAAAACCTGAATGGTTTGGCTAGCAGCCTTGATGGCAGGGGGTGGAGAGAGGGTTGGGTGAGTGGGCGTAGGGCGAAGGATGCCAACAGCAGGCCAGGGTAAAGGGACCTCAGCTGAGAGAAAAAGAGATGTCATTAAATCGCCAGGAACCAAGGATCACAGGGGACAGAAGCCAGTGATGCTGAAGAGGGTCTCTGAAAAAGATTAAACTGTTCCGGCCAGATCCTGAGACGGTCCACCCCAACTTTCCTGTGCCCTTCTCCAGCTCCCCACAGTGCCATTTTGAAGGGATGTGGAAGACAAAGCCAAGCTTCTATATGATACCTGCCCCAGTCACACTGGCATGCCACAGCAGGGGCGTAGGCAAGACCGAGCTTGTGCTTGCCCTGGCACTGGGACAGCAAGGGTGAGGGCATGGAGTCCACTGAGGGCAGGCTCAGGATTCCAGCACATTTAGAGGACAGACCCTTCCCTAGGGGCAGAGGCAGGAAGCCTAGGTCACTCCTTGGCACCAGAGAGCCTGGGAAACAAAGCTGGTTGTGGAGACGCTCCAGGCTCCTAGCAGGAAGGGTGGGGAAGTGCGCGGGGAGGAGGGCAGAGCCAGTGCTGGGCTTCTGGTAATACCCAAGGGTCAGGCCCAGCCACTAGGGGCCAGGCAAGGGAGGTGAAAAGCTCCTCCAACAGATGACGAGGGTGGAAAGCAGGCCAGACACCCAGGAAAGTCAGGCCTGGTGATGCGCCCTTGTGCCCCAGGCTCTGGGAAAGAAGATGACTTTAGAGCCCAAATCAAAAGAAGGTATAATTAGACTCTGCAAGTAGACACAACGTGCCCTACCTGCCCTCACGCTGCTGAGAGTGCTCCGAACACTTTGGAAGAAAGGTGCAGTGGAAATACAAGGTAATATTATTACAGTCTTAATTATAATTAGCACCTACAAGTCGAGTCTTGAAAAACATTTATAGCACATCCTGACTTGTTTAGGTCAGCTTCCCAGAAAGAGGGGGAAAAATACTTAAGACATTTTTAATTTAGGCAAGAAACAGGTCCGCGGGTCAGGGCTGCTATCTGGAGCCGCCCTATTTTAAGGATGGCCTTTGAGGCTCAGGTGCATGAAAGGCTAGCTGGAGCCTAGAAGCTTGACATGGGAGAAAATAGGCTTGTTTTTTAGCTCTGGAGGGCTCTGGGCCAATTGGAAGCTTCTACCCACCGTGAAGTAATTCAGCTGGTAAAATAGCTGGTCAATCGTCCATGACTCAGGGCCCCTTGGGTGGTGAGGTCTGCCATGCGGAGCGCGAGGGGAGGATGTTAAACAAATATCTAGGGGGATCACACAGTTCTTGATTATTGCAGGGCTTTAGTCCAGGTAGAAGATAATCCGGGTTTGATGACCTTTTTACTTTCACCTCCTGCCCTGCTCAGAAGGCAGGAGGTGGCAGCGGACGGCTGGAGGGGGAAAAGGCAACCTGCCTATTTAGCTCTGACAGCAGCTCTAATGAAAAAGTCCGTAGGAGCGGGTTAGGGTTGATGGGCCGAAGAGGTTTCTGCCTCTGCGGATTTCAGTCACCCGTGCTGCTCCAGTGCCCGGAGCACTTTGGGAGTGAACGATCCGTTTGGCAGAGCTGCGTCGCCGTGACGGAAAAAGTCACGCCACTGTGGAGCAGCTCGGTTTGCCAGCTTTGTGACTGACGAAGGCAAGTGTGGCATAACAACAGGTTGTGGAAAAAATGGCTTTAAAAAATCCATGTAGCTGTGTCATGGTCACTGAGGACTTAGTGGAGGTGCAGCCAGGGATGATTTTGCTGCCATCCCACCTCCTACTCTGAAGATGTAGGCTCCCTAAAGCCCCTCTCGTGCTGGCACTGCCCCATGTCACACTCGGAACCCATTCCTTGATCCCCTTTCCTTTTTCGCCCAGTGCCCACACCCTAGACTTACTCATCCTTAGCCTCTTCCTTAGGGATGCCGATAGTTGGAAAAGTGAGCGATGCTGAATTAACATATCCTTTTTTCCAGATAACATTTTTCTACCTGGTGGAGATGCGTCTTCACCCAGGAGACTGGTGGGAGAGTGTGAGGCATCGGCAGCCCACCAGGGGAGGTAGGTGGGTGCAGGGGACCTCTCGACAGGGCCAGACACCCCAAGTCTGACAAGTCTCAGAACAACAGGATTTTCCCTCCAATATTGCTTTGAGTTCTTTTGGCAACCATCCTCACTCAGCTAAGTTTTCCTCTTTCTAAGGTTCAAATCCCCAGCTTTGTCATGACTCACATTCAGCATAAACAAATTTTAAGTTGTTCTCCCCACGTGTTGTAGCAGTTTTTCCCTGGATGGGAAGAAACTTCGAGTCTGCCCCAAAAACTTTGGAAGAGGAAACTCTGATCTCTTCTATGACCACTGCTTTCCCTCACAAGAGTGGTTTACTGAAGCCAAGAGCATTTTGTTATGACCTCTGGTAATTCTGTGGCAAAATTCACAGTGTCAAGAGAACACAGTTATTGGGAGCAAACCATATACCCCCTTATCTATTTCTGCGCAGGCTCTAGGTTCAGGGTCACAGCCAAGTGCCAGCTCTTTGTGCTAAAAATGTTCACAATTTGGTCTCTGCCAGCAGTGAGGACTGTAGTGTGAATGTGAGCATTCTTGCTCTAAACTGGCTAGACCCACGCTTTGTAAATGTCACTTCTTGGGATCCTGTTTTATCTGAGAAACCAGATTTCACGAGTGACACCGTGACGGGCTGGTGACGCTGCACGGGTTGCGCATCCTGTAGGGGGAGGTTCTTTTGAGGCCCCTTTCAATACAGCGGACATACTTTTCATGTTCACGTGCCTTTTAAGGACAAGGCTAAGCCCTCAGAATCACTCTAGAAATCAGCCAAAATGAAAACCAAAGCCCGTCCTTCTACGAGCTGCTTAACCGCATCTCCTGCTTTATCACAGTTCATGCAACTGCTAATACAACAGAAAATTTGAAAATTCTCTCCTTGCTTTCCAGTAATCGGGTAATATGGGCTCAAAAAATACTGAAACACAGAACTAAAAAGGCATTAAGTATTTAAATACAGATTTTAATAAAGCAGAAGGACAACCCTGCACCTTCCCCTTTAAAAAGTAATGTCACAATACGAAAGTATTGTTGACCATGTATATAGTCACTATCAGATAAACCTCAACTTCTCAGTTCTAAGGTAAGAGATGTTCCCTCAAAATGGAAGAAATCGTCTTGTTTTAGAGTCATTAGATGTATTGTTTTACTTGGGTAGGGTTTGCAATAAAAGAGTTAAGCTGGCAGTTATGTGCCTACAATCTCCAATCAGATACTCTACTACGTTTTAAAATGAGCTTCATTAAGGTTTATATGCAATATAACTGCTATATATAGTTTTCCCGCTAAATGCCAGGTTTAGTGAAAATGTGTCATTTTGGCAAGCAATGACAATCAAAACGAGTGAACTATGTGTTCAGCAAAGTTAAAATTGGGGTTAAAAAACGACCATTTATTGTTAAAATTACAATAAATTCTTGTTTGCCTGGAATCCAAGCTGCTAGAAACATTAAATAACAGAAATGCTTTGGAAACAATCTTGTTTTTGTGGTTTTTATGATGTGACTAGTAACTAAGTTGGTAAAGAGATGTATGTAACTACACAAAGATTTCTAGGCTGCCACTAAATAGCTACATAGTTTCACCCCAGGATGTTCACCATCTAAGGTTAGAGTCCTCTGCTCTAGGGTTTGTGCTTCCGGGAGGGCCCTGGATGGTCTGTGCACCCGAGCTCCAAGTACAACACCACAGCAAAGAGGGAGAAAATAGTAGTGGTGAAGTGCAGGGACGCTGATGGCAGCTGACCTAGGTTCAAATCCCTGCCAGACCACTTACTTGCTGTGTGACTTTGGCCCAACTATTAATCTTCTTTAACTTCAGTTTCCTTACCTGTTAATATACAAATAAAGTCACATCATAGAATTGCTGTGAAGAACACATGAATGTAGCGTGCCCAGCATAATGCTGGCACATAGAAGGCACTCCATAAACATCAATGATTATTGTTCCCAAATGTTCTTTTCCTAGTGGATCCTAACCTTCATGCTATGCCTTAAATAGACTGAAGAAGTGATGGGACCATATTAGGAGGGTTACCATAGAAACACTTGTCGCCTTTCTATTGTCCCAGGTGCAGCTCCTAAAATTCTATCACTTGAGCAAGGGTAAACAGAGTATATTTGGAGGTTGAGCAGAAGTGTTACTATTAGCAGCAACGCAGCAAATGCCTTCCTGCAAGTGTTACATGCTCTGGCTCAGGAGCCAGCTGAGCTACAGGGTGCTGGCCCACCTCAAACCCAGAACTCCCAATGACTCCCTGTGACTCTAGCCACCAGGCTTACCATTCTATTTTGGCCCTCCGACCAATGACAGATTTTCTCACTCCTCCTAATGATTGTGTACTCTAGATTTAAGGGGAGCAGATGTCCTTTAATGCAGGCCAAGGCAGGGAAAGCAGGAAAGAAACATTTGTTTCTCTTCCCAGCTTGGCTGTCAGGTCTTTGGAAGCTGGCCAGATAGACGATGGTGCCATGGGGAATTGCAAAACCGAGTGTCAGCTGTCTGGATATCGTTGGCTCTACAGACTTCTGGGGTGATGCTTTTCTCTGACATTCAAGCCGAGTGGAAGGAACCCCCATTCCACATTTGGTGGAACCAGCATACCCCTCCCCACAAAGTCTTAGGGTACTCTTAAGGAGTTTATTCATCTCATGATCACCTTTTGGTCAAATGTCTTGTTTACACTGCGCTCTTGATCTGACCCTGTGTCTTGCCTCCCAGGACTGCCCCATTCTCCTCACTGCTTTGTCCCGTGCTGGAAGCTGCCCTACTTCCTTCGGTTTCTCCAAGCACCACCAACATGAGGCTGTAGATGTAGCAGTGTCTGGAGCCATGAGGAAGTTGCAGCATGGCACAGGAACAACAGACAGCACTGTTGTGCAAATCCATCTGTTATTGTCACCTTGGGAAATTTCCTGCTGGCCATATCATCCCTTAGGCCCATCTTTTTTGCCATTGTCTCAGGCCCCTCCTTCTCCCCGCTCCAGGCCCTTCTTCCCTCTCTAGGGGTCAGTCTTCTTCTCCAAATTAATTTGCATGACATCTAGTTCTCCTTCCCTTGCTCCTCACTAACCCAGATCTACCTTTGCAGACTTACCAGCTCACCAAGGCACTTGGCTAAGCAAAGGCCCCTTACTCTGGGGGTCTGCTCTTGAGCTGCATAAAGACTTGGTAGAAGCTTTGAAATCACGTGATCAGAATCATACAGGACTCTCATTTCCCACAGTCTCTGTAAGTGAGGGGAGGGCAGTATATTGGTTAGAATAGGGCATAGGTGTGGCTCCATGTCAGAGACCCAAAATAACAGTGGCTAAATAAAATGGAATGTCACTTTCTCTCATCTCTAGATGTCTGAGCTGGAATTGGGACACCACTACCTGAAGTCATTCTTGGGGATGCAGGTTCCTTTCATCTTACTTCACTGCCGTCCTTGAGGTGTTGTCTTCATCAGTTGGTTCCAGAGGGTGCATGGCTACCTCCCAGGTAGACTCTAGGCAGAAAAGAAGGAGTGGGTGGCAACAGGGAGGATATGCCTCTTCCCTTAGGGTATAACCTGGAAGTCACATCACTTCCCCTCACATCTGTTGGCCAAAACGTAATCACACGCCTGCAAGAGAGTCTTTATTTCAGGTGACCATGTGCCAAGCTAAAAACTGGGGCTACACTAGAACAGTAGAGTTCAATGGCAGCCACTAGCCACCTGCAACTATTTAAATAGAATTTGAATCCAGATCTCCAGTCAGCCTAGCCACACCCCAAGTGCTCAGTAGCCACATGTGGCTCATGGTGACCATGTTGGTTGGAGTAGATATAGAATATTTTCATTATTACAGAAAGTTCTACTGAATAGTGCTGCTATAGAAAAAAGGGTGCAATACTGAGGCACAGTTGGTGGTCACTGTCAAAACAATATAAAAATGGATTCTGCCTTACAAGAGTAAGTCCTAAGTGTTGGGGACGTTTTCCAGCCCTACACTGTGACTGTGCTATAGTTACTCCCTTGTCTGAGCATGTCCTGCGGCTGGTCACCAGGCAATGTCAAGGAGAAAGGAGGGAACACACACCTGGCACATACTATTCAGTCAATAAATGTTTGTCCCCTTCCTTGTGCCTCTTCCATTCCCCCCCACACACTCACATTCCTCCCTCTTCTTAATGTAACTTAGTTACAGAGTCCTGTTACCGTCACTAGTCCCTCCACATCACAGAAGAGAAAGTGAGGGGACTCGGCCTCTCCGAGATGAGGGGATCCCAGTTCTCTCTTCCTCAGTTCATTAGGTGTCTGCTGTGATGCAGAGGAAAGCCTGACGGTGACAGATGACAACCTCCTCGTGCCATTTTAAGAGTGCATGGAAAGAGAACAATCACATACACTTGCAGGAGAGAGGGAGGTCATCCTAGCTAACCTGGCCTTCAGCCTGCAGGTTCATTAGTCTTGCTAACTGGAGATTTCATGGGCCATGGGGCCCCTGCTGGATCTTTATTCTGAAGAACTGCCGGGTGCTGACAGACTGATCACCTTGTTTCCTTGACCCTTGACTCCTGGGTACCCTGTGATCTTAGATCCCCTCTCTCAAGACCAGGAATCTACATGCTGTGACAGTCCAGAGCCCCTGGACAGTGAAAGGTGGTGGTAGTAAGAGAAGAGAATATAATAGAATGAGGGAATAGATTAAGTGTACATAAAATTTTCAACAATAGTCCCTGAAGTCAAATATCTATGTTTGGGCTTTTAGGGAAGAAGGGGAAAGCATGAAGTTGCTAATTCTTAACCTTTATGGAATTACATATCTGCTTGAAAATTTGAGCCTGTCTCTTCAGAAAAATGCATGTACACACCAAAACATGCAAGCATCTTAGAAAGTTCATGGAACGACATAATTAAATTATGTTACCATTTGGCTTGGTGCCCCAAATGGTCACTGTGGGTTCTTTAAATTTTATGAGAGAGCATCATCAGGTTTAAAGAAGTTCTCTGGTTCCCCAGTCTCGTTAAGAGCCAGACTTAATAGAAGCCAGTCATAAACCGATGTCGCAGCATCATAACGTAGACTCCATTCTCATTGCTTTGTTTCTGGGAACATGAGGAACTCTTTCTCTAGAATTGCACCCCTGGGATGAAGGCAGCTACATCCATTGAGGCTGAGAAAATGCCCCGAGGTTCAGCAAGGAGCAAAAATTACCCAGTTTGGAGGATAAGAAAATGAAAATGCATGAGATTCGGCGGGCCAAACTTTCAAATGAGAAAATAAAATTCCTGATTTGAACTCTCCTTGGGGAGGAGAGTTCTTTGCTGTTATGGGAACAAAAGGTTATTGCATGGCTCATGTTTTCTCATTAGAGCGTGGGTTGATGAGGGGCTTGCTGGGCCTCTTGGCTCATGTGCAAGGAGTGAAGCGCGAGTGAAGGGCACAGTGAAGTGCGGAGCTGGCTGCTCATGCAGTGACTGTATTATTATGATACGTGCTGTGTCACCGGGGCTGCCACCAGTGACACTTCTAGCTCTTCATGCTTTTTCCAGAGCTGCATCTCCTGGGGTGACTGGTGTCCAGAGGCTCATAGAAGCTCTGTCCTTTGGCTTCACATTAGAACCACCTGGAGAATCTTAAAACTACGGCTGCCTGGACACCACCATTTGACAAGTCTGCAGTGGGACCCAGGAGTCCCAGGAAACAGAAGCCCCCCAGGGAATTCCAGGGCACAGTTAGGGTGGAGAACCACTGCTTTAAAGCGTGGCTAGAAAGGATTGCAGGTATCCGGAGCATCTATAGAGAATTTAGATTCTTCGTCATCGGAGAAAAGCTATAAGGGCTGTTCTTTGGACAAACATGACTGCCTTGGAGTGAGGAAAAGTGCATTGTCAAAGAAGGTTGACCAGAAAAACGGGTTTGAGGACATCCGTCCTCCTTTCAGTTATTAAATAACAGAATCCAATCAGCTTCGGTAATGAAACTGAACTTCTGTTAAATACTTAATATGATGAAATTTCCCAGAGAGAATTAATTAGGAATGAGTTTAATACTATTCCAATTAGGCGTGGGTTAAATAATGCACCATATAAAAATTCCAACCAAACAGAGAGAAAGAGGGCTGTGGGGGTCTCTCCTGGTCAGGGTGTGGGCTGCTGAAGGCACCTGGGTGGGGAATGTCGGCTGTGCGCATTGCTTGGCTGTAAAACCAAGAGATTTTGCACTTTGACGGGGTTAATAGTATTCCAAAGAGGTGTGAGTTAAACGTCACTTTTCCTCCCGCTGGAGTCTTTGTTTTTAGGGAGCAGACAGAGGGTTAAGGGTGACATCTGGAGACTGTTGGGTCCAGAGCAGTCAGTGAGATGGGTGTGTTAGTGTGGCTTCCCCAGAAGCATGCTCTTAAACAGAGGTTTGAGGACAAGCTGTTCATTTGGAGGGTGACCCCAGGAAACATTGGACGGGAAAGGGAGAAGGTATACGGGAAAATAAAAAAATGGCAAAAAGAAAATGTTATCAAACAGTTACCACTGAAGTCAACTGGGGTTAATCCCTCTGTCTAGACATCCTCAGTCACTGCTGGTGAGATGCAAGGAAGCAGTGGGCCTCCGCCAGTTTGAGGGCTGCTTCCAGGGTATTAACTCTCCTTTTCTGGCTCCCAGGCCTAATATGCTCTCTCGGTTAGATCAAGTCTTGAAGAGACAGAATGGCAGGTGTGTGAAATAAGCAGCCTTCGGTGTGTAGAAGTGAGAGCAAAGAGAATACGAGCAAGGCACCGATGTCTGCCGTGATGGATGATACCGAGAATACAGCGTTTAGCCATCCATCTGTCCATCCCAAACAATAGAATGATTATCAAATGGCACACATGTACTATTCAGAATGAGGGCTGATTCACACATTTCTATGCAGAGAACTGGGGGCATATCAACCTACCACATTTCTTTTTTATCTGCCTGCCAGTCCCAGTTGACTGTATCATTGAATCTAGGAAGCACTGATTCCTCTAACTCTCCAAAAATGTGTTTTTGTGCTTAAAACGTCTCCTTTCCATCCCCATTCCCCCTCCAACACTCCAAACTCAACTGCAAGTTGGCAGGTGGGTCTGGGTCACTAGGTCCCCTGGATCTGGCCCACCAGAGGTAAAGGGAGAAAAATTACTTGAATGTGTTAAGATTTACTGACACTAAAAGAGAAGAAAATCATCTGACCCTTTCGGAGCTGGGTCTCCTGACTCTTTTGCCATTATTAACTGCATTGCCCTGCCAACCCAGGCTTTGCTGTGTCCCCCAGACCCTACCCGAAGCATAGATTCCTTAATAGCTATCTGGTGTTTCTTTCTAACAACCAAGTGATCAAAGAGATTCTCACCAGGGAGAAGCCAAAAGTGAGTCAGGATCTAGGGTTACAGCAGTGAGAGGGGACGCACTGTCTCAGGTAAGTGAAATTCAAACGCAGTCATTTTCTGTGTGATTCTTTGATATGGCCAAACAAAAACACCTACTGATTGGGTTTAAAAAAGTACTAGTGCCATGCAAAACCGAATAATCTCACTCCATTTTGCTTTCCTTCCCATAGGGCAAGGTTTTGCTTGAAGAAGGAGTCGGGGAAGGAAGTAGTCAGGGGGGAGGGCTGGCACCCCCTTCACTCAGAACCAGGCTCCTCCATTTGCTCCCTTTGCTCATCTCAGAAAGTGCCGTCAACAAGACTGGGAGGGGTTGCCCCTTCTCTGAGGATTCACCGGTATCTTAACGTCCCGCCTCTCAAATTCTTTGCTTCGTCCTTTAAAGGTAGCGACACATCGTGGTGTTGGGGGCAACAAAGACATTTGAAACATGACATTATCTCTTTTTCTTGACTTTGGAATGCCCAGAAACACTTCAGTGAAATTTTCAGTGCTTCTCTAAAGCACTTTCTCTATACTTTCATTAAAAGACACACATTAAATACATTATACTTCCTTCCAAATTATGATTTTTAGAGACAAAACTAATGTAGCCTTAGAATCTTATCCATTTCTGGAAGACTTAAAAAAAATTCTCTTTATGACCTTTTTTATTATAAAAATAATCTACCTCATAAAAATTGTTTAAAAACCCTGAGATCAAGAAAACTGTGGGAGTCCCTCATGGGGTTATGGGCGGCACAAAGTCAGGAGTGTCAGCTGTGCATGTTACTTGGCAAAAAAACCTGGTGACTTTGCACTTCGACGGGGCATTAATAGCCAAATGGCTTCATCAGACTGGCCTCTTTCTAACTCCCCGCCTCCTGGGAATGGAGAGGAGGAGGCAGCAGGAGGAGTACGGTGCCTGGCCTGTACTGTTAGACATGTCACGCACTGTCTCTCCACACACGTTCACTGAGTGCCAAGCACTGAGAAGACATTGATGAGCAGGGCAGACATGGTCCCTGCTCTCCATGGTCTCCCCTCTCCGCTGCTGGTGGTAGAGAACATAGACCTAAATAAAATAGCCACACTCTTCAAAGCATAATAATAATTAGTGAGGGGAACCACTGAGGAAAGGAGCTTGGTTCCAAGAGAACATGTAACAAAGTGCTCTGCCCTAGACTGGGAGATGAGGGAGACTTTCCTAAGGAAATGATGCTGAGCTCAGAAGGAGGCAGCATTAACAGTGGGAAGAGGAGCCATGGGCATTGCAGGCATCGGGAGCAGCATGTGCAAAAGCACTGTGGACAGAGGTACTCTCTGCATTCGTAGGGGCTGAAGGAAGCCTTGTGGGGCTGGAGAACAGAGAATGCTGGATATTGCAGTCGGGTCAGGCAGGGCTGACCTAGGGTTCTGAGAAAGCTCAGGCAAGTTTAAGCAGGATTTGTGAGCATGTGGATGAATACAGCGTGGAAACATGTTCATGCTGTCACAGTTGGAGGGAGGAGTGGGCTGGGGAAGAGGAGTGTCAGCGTTGCTGATGGGCGTATCCCCAGCTAATGGGCTATTGCTTCTGTCCTGGTCAGAAAAGACGAGGCTTGCCTGACGGTGGCCTGTGCCTCCAAGCCCTCTTACAGCTGCAAACAGAGCATTACTGTTTCTGTGACCGGCTTCCAGACACCAATCCGCCATGCCAGCCCGACTGCATCAGCTCCCCTGGGGGAGCTCCCTGGGGTCCTATAGAGATTCCTGTTTAGTAGGTCTCAGGAGGGCCTAGGAATCGGCAGTTTCTAAGCTTCTTCAGATGACTCAGATGTGCATCTGCATTTTTTCCATTTTCTCCACAAAGATTTGCTTGGAATGAACTACACTGAGCACACAGTGATAATTCTATTCCACACGTCTAATAATGTGACCTTAATCAAATGGCTTCACTTCGTGAGTCTCAATTTCACCATCTGTAAAATGGGTGTGATACTTTTCCTCTTGTGTGCCTCATGGGATTGTATTGAGGCTCTAATGAAGTAATGAATTTGAAAGCATGTCACAAATACCTGATATTCTTTACCTGCGAACAAGCAACAGTTTTCAGAGTAGAAAAGGCATTCAGATTTAATTACTTGGTTTTTTTGGACCTTTTTTCTCTTGGCTGTGTTAAATAAGTGAAGCCCTTCTAAACACATTGAGGCTTGGTTCCAAACGCCCCCTCCTAATTCCTTCCTTTCTTGAGAGTTTTCCCTCCTTCTGAGCAATGGAAGAACGAGGGACATGTTCATGATGAGCACATGAATGCTTGCTCACGTGCTCATCACCACTGTAGCCAGTATTGAGCATTCCCTCTGCCTTTGGCTGTACACCAGCCAACGTTTGCAATGTGTTGGGCACTGAACTCTTTACACATATTATACAAAAAATTATCCCTAACACCTCCTTTAAGAGGTGAGGAAAGTGAGCCTTAGAGAGGTCAAGTAATTTACTGGCAGTCATATGGCCAGGAAAGCAACGAGCTGTCTGAACCCACAACCACTCTGTTACCCCATCATCTGTAGGAGCGTGCAGCCAGGAGGGTGT